>JAJHUR010115373.1:1736-16672 GCA_027495735.1 Lutjanus campechanus | reverse complement strand
CACACACACACACACACACACACACACATATACACACACACACATATATATATATATATATATATATATATATATATATATGACTACTACTGAGCAACCTTTAAAGCACACGCCAGATCTGCCACAAGCCAGGTCCTTGTGAGTGACTACCTGTAGGTGTATAAAAACACATGATCAAAACTTTCTTTTGTAAACTATTTTGTTCACAGTGATGATTTGGACGGAGATTAGGCATTTGAAATCATCCCATGTTACAGTTTTTTAATGGGAAACGATGATGTTATGAGCATCTGAAGGCTGTGTGTTGCACTATCTTGTCTTGATTGTATTATTGTTAAGATGCTGCACTTTTAGCTTGAGAGGACGGAGGACAGCAGACAAAAGGGACACAGTAGGATGTAATCAGCTCACCACAAATACGTAACATCTACAGCAGCGGTTATTATCTCTAGTCACGTGTGAAATCATTTCACACGGACGTTGGTTGATGCTAGCTAACGTTAGCTACCTCAGTGATTAGCACAATGCAAGCTAGCTCAGATACACAACAGCTAATAGCTTTTTGCAGCAGGACCTCTTACCAGATCAGTGCTCCGTGTTGCCTTCGTGTGTTTCACCACCAGATTTCCTTTGTGTCTTACAGCCTACATGGTCTGTGTTGTCGTAATCACTTCGATCAAAGACGGTACATCTTGGATTTCTGCCTGGACACGGAGAAAGAGACTGTCTTCCTTGCCGATAGGTCCCGTCTTTCCTGGAAAAATGCACTCAGGAGACCTTTTTTCCTTCTAGATTGTGAGACGATGGTGGTCGTTGTGTCAGGAAACGTCGTGTTTTTCCCGCACGACGTGAGCTACACAGTGCGTTGTGCTCCGGACAGTGGCGCTATACCTCCAGGTCCGCCTCCATTATCGTTACTTGCGCATTTTCAGACAATGTGCCCGAAATTGTGCGTACGTTATACAAGTGTCTGATTACAACCAATAACAAGGTGCGGGGAATCCGAGAGAGCCCGCCCCCTCCCTTTTCTATGGCTGTCACTGCGAGAGCCTGGCGGGGCGGTAGGACGACTCCTTCCGGGCGACTGCACCGCGGTTGCTTCCATGCTGCTGCAGCTGCTCCTGCACTCCCTACGTGCTGTACCACACACACAGTACTACCGGTGCTGACAGCAACGGCGCTCATCATTTAAGTACTCAATGGGGCTTCAGTACTCCCATGTGCTGTTCCAGTACTACAATGTTGAGGTTGTGTGTGTGCAAGTTGCTGGGGAACTGGTCTGCTTACTTGTCCTGGACTAGATGTGGTTTTCCTTTAAAGGGTTAATAAGTTGCACACAGCCATTTTGTGGGTAATACTTGCTACAAAATGGCGCCACCTCTCCTTGTTCTGGTCTACTTCAAAACCTCTTGGGCTGAAGGGGCACACATTATATCAGTTGCCGTGAGGCTAAAACACATTGTTCTAGAGGAGAAAAAAACCAGCTGAACCTATGTTTTAACATAACATGAGCATGTCTGATATTCTGTTACCAGACACTTATTCTGCTTCATCTAACTGGTATATTTAAGCACCTATCAGGTTTACTTTGCTTTTACTCCGGAATCTGCAGATCACTGAGTAACTGATATCATAGCTCACTGAATTTAATAGTGTATACAACAAAATTGTCCAAATGAATATGGAACAGCAAACCTCTCAGATTTTACACCTGCCACCCAGAGGATCAAAAAAGGTCCACTGCTATTAAAGAAACCAGTTAGATCTGCCTCTCTTGTGGGAGTCTAATAACTTATTGCAGCTTGCAATAAATAACAGGTCTAGGTCACCGGATCTGGACACATTTGACCTGTATCCTTAATATCAGGATTTAATTAAAAAAAAATTAAACTCTCTAAGATTGTGTGACTTTTGGGGGATTTTTTTTTCTTTTGTGTAATACTATTGCCAAAACCAAGGTTGCAGCTTTAACTCCCCAGACTGGCTGTAAAATGCTGGGTTGGGAAAACCTAAAGAAGGAAACATGTTTCATCTAATTTCAGCTTGTAATGACCACCCCCCACACACAAATGCACAACTGCCCCTGCACTTAAAAAAAAAAGTACAATACTAAACGGTTGAAATAACCCCTAAGTGTGCCTGTGCCATACACTTCCCAGATGTCACAAGCAGTACTTCAGCGAAGGAGACTCTCCAATGTCAAATATTAAAGGTTCAGCTATGCTTGAAACATACTTGTTTGCTGGATGTGGGCTGCACATTCCTGACAACTTGGATATTGAGCCCAAGGAGTGTTTTTGCCAATAGCAGAGTGATGAATTAGACAGTATCAGAAATCCCATGACTGACCCTCAGATGATCATGTCACTCATGGCTGTTTTCCTTTCCATTCCCTTGCCTTTTGCTTTTGTTGTATGTAGTATGTAATTCTTAGTTCACATGGCAGGTACCATGATTAAAAATCTTAGTCAACTTTACATATACATTCATACAGTAAGATTTGGTCTCTGCTTTTAACCCATTCTAGTATTAGGAGCACTGGGCAGTGGCTGTGCAGCACCTGGGGACCAACCTCAGATTGAAGCCAACAACTCAGTCAGAGGTACTGACTGGAGAATTGACCTAGCTCACATGTTTTGATGGTGGGGTAAACTGGAGAACGTGGAGAAAACCCATGCAAGCATGGGGAGAACAAGCAAACTCCTCGCCTGAAGGCCCTGTCTAAAGTGGGATTTAAACCCATGACCATCTTGCCGTAAGGTGAAAGTACTAATGACTGCGCCACCATGTTCTAGTAACCAAAAATATATTGGACCACTGGGATGAGCCCATTGCAGCATAACTGCGGGTTCAGTTATCTGCAGATGTCTTGCCACACTGGTCATCAATAATGTTTTTCCACTGGCACTTTTGGCTGGTATTTCCATTACTAGTTTAAACACAGCAAGTGTCCAAGCTGTAGTCTCAATGGACCATCTCGGGAGTCAGGCCTGACCTACCGTCAAGTTGGTTGCAGTGATGTTTCACTGACCCCTGCCAGCCTTCTTCCCCTCAAACAGGTGTGAGTTGTGAGGCTCAACTGTGCAGAAGACCAGAGAGAAAGACATTTTTAAGAGTCTGTGCACTCAGTTCTTTGTACTTTTTTATTTCTGTGGTCTGAAGTCTAGTACCTCTCCTGTGTCCCTGTTGACCTGCAAATCCCCGCCGCGCTGGGATGACATGCCAAGTCAGACCAAGTTAAGCCAAGCCTGCACATTTGTATAGAGAAAGCCAACAAGAGGATCCTCAGTGGTTGCTCCAGAAAATGACTGAATGGATCCCATCTGCAAGCACACCACGTCTCAGGCATGCTACCTATTGTGTCAGGCTACATGATTGTCATGTACATTCACATTGCAGGTTACATTTTTGTTTTCACTAAATCTTGCTCGCTAGCTAGCTAACTGCATAAACTGAAAGGTGTCACTACCCAGGTCACAGTAAAAAATTTTGAGGTCCTCACTTTTCAGTCTTGTTGCCGTGCTCATTTGGGTCACAAGAGTTAGCCTACCAAAACGTAGACACATGTAAATCGGGTCAGTTCAGGACCAAGCAGGCCCCCTCTTAGTTACGGCAGTGACATACACTGCAACATTCTGACACAGAAATATGCACGTGCAGAAGGGGTCCTCTATGACAGGGTTTCCCAAAGTAGGGTTCATGCACTGCATGGGGTCCACCAGTTGCCTTTGGCGGTCACGCAAGAGGAAAATTGTAATGGAATTGTAATGCTGTGATTTTAGTATTCTTATGATTACTACTTGCTTACTGGGTCTACTCACACACCTACCTACTGTTTCTGTTTTTGAGCCTTTGCACATGTCATTTTGTGATTCACATGGCAGATTGTGGGTACTTTAATTGCAATTTAATTCAAATTGCTGCAGTATCTCAAGTTGCATCTGAATGTGACGCCTTCACAATGGCAAGGGCTATAAAAATGCCTGTTCCTTTTTTCCGAAGGTGCAGGGGATTGGGGTGCATCAGCCTGGTTGGGAAGAGGGTGGGAACCACTGATCCAAGCCATCAGGCAGTGACATAAACTACAACATTCTGACAGAAATGTGCAAGCGCAGAAGGGGTCCTATATGTCAGGGTTTCCCAAAGTAGGGTTCGTGCACTGCATGGGGTCCACCAGTTGCCTTTGGCGGTCACGCAAGAGGAAAATTGTAATGGAAGTGTAATGCTGTGATTTTAGTAATCTTATGATTACTACTTGCTTACTGGGCCTACTCACACACCTACCTACTGTTTCTGTTTTTGAGCCTTTGCACATGTCATTTTGTGATTCACATGGCAGATTGTGGGTACTTTAATTGCAATTTAATTCGAATTGTTGCAGTATCTCAAGTTGCATCTGAATGTGACGCCTTCACAATGGCAAGGGCTATAAAAATGCCTGTTCCTTTTTTCCGAAGGTGCAGGGGATTGGGGTGCATCAGCCTGGTTGGGAAGAGGGTGGGAACCACTGATCCAAGCCATCACATCAGTGAGTCTGCGAAGCTGATGAAGGATAATGTAGTTGTTGCAGCACTAAAACTTTTATGAATTGGTCAGGCTGACCTTTGAGAGGTAACATTTTGAGAGGGATATAGAGAAGTCTTGGAGAGTTTTTACCATGCAGTTGAAGCAACTGCATTGGAGGGGTACATAGTCTGCACCCACTGTAGTTACCAGTCAACCAACGTAGTGATCTGGACTAGGACATTTGAATTTCTTTTTGTGTCCTTTACGTCATTTGGCAGTTGTCCTATGAAAAGGCAAATATTTCAGAAGTAGTTTGTTTTCATGTGTGAGAATTGCAGGGTGGAAGGGTACCTTCTTTAGTAATGTGACCACACCATAGCATCTGGGAAGCAAACGAATCTGCAAGCTCATCTTTCATTCTCTCTGGCAGATCTGGTCTGGCCATCATCCCACTGAAATGGATTTCCACCCATCCTGCATCTCTCTGGGTCAATCACAAACATTTCTTTTTATAGGTGCCATAAGCAAATAACAACGTTGATTGTTGAGTCTTATTCCTAGATTGGGAAACGCTGTCACTTTGGGTTGGCCAGGTCTCGCTTTGCGTTGATAGCTCGACTGGAGTCATCAACCCAAATCGTTGGAATGAGTGGGAATCAGACTCAGCAATCAATTATTTTGATCCAGAACGGCTTACAGCACCTTTAATATGGAGCAGGTTTGATATGATGACTGACAGAGGAGCGACACTGGTATAGATTAGAAAAGTCACGCATTTCAAGCAAAATACACCAGGCTTGCGAAACTCAGATCAAAATGTCAAATTAGGTTGTGCTGATCAAATATCAGTCGATTCCTTTACTGCATTGCCTTTCAGATACACATTTTAGTATACTCTTTAGCTGTAATTTGTGACCAGGCTGCCATTTTTGCATGTGTCACTTAACTCCACATTATACGTGTCATTGCTCTGATTGGTTGCAGGTCTACCCAGATGACAGAGGCATTTTGGTTTGCACTTGTTGATAAGGCCCCTTGGATATCAGACTAAACTGAGATTCCAGTCTGATGATGCAGGGCTAACCACACCTTGTAAGCAGAAGGTAACTGACCATAGATGCACATGGACAAGACTGATGACATATAGGGAGGTCAGACAGATCTGATCAGGTGGGGACCTTTTGTGGAGGGCAACATCGCCAAATGTCAATGGTGAATGGTTAATTTCTGAACACAGATATCAGTGATTCACAGGACATTATGGGGTTACCTAAAAGGCACCTAATGAACGTGCTTGGGTTCTACCATACTCAGAGTGTAATTTGCCACGAAGGAACTGTTAGCTGTTATTGTGTGTCCAGAATGTTTTTACACCCTAGTTCTTGATGAGGGGGGTTTGTAATCCACAGACATTCCCAATAGGGCCTTGGTTTTTCTCATCTTATCAGCAATTCAGGAGTGTTGCCAACCAGTCATATTATCTATATGGGCCCATCATTTACCATGCTGTCCAAGAACTGATTGGTAAAACTACCTGATTACTGATAGAGCTCAATAGTATAAAAGGTAACCTGGAATCAGTGAAAGCACACATAAAACCATGAATACAGACAGAGATACCCACTGTGTGAGTTGGTTAGCAAGTCTCTTGGCTTGTAAAGATGGATAGTTTAATAACTAAGCAATCATTTGAACTTCACAGTTAAACCCAAGGCCATTCAGACCAGCGCTGGTAGCCTGCCATCAGATGTATGCATGTTTTTCTACTAGATGTAGGATCTGCTTCAGGGATCCTGACTGGGTGTTTTGAAAACTGTGAGATGCACTGTGCGAGGTAGATAAAACACAGAACTCCTGACTTTGCAACAGTAAATAACACTGATGTCTAAGTGGCTGGGAACAGGCATTAAAAGTGTATGAAAGCTGAACAAAAGCATACTACCTTGCTCTCTGGAGGACAAAATATCCCTTGGGAAGTAACAGCGGGTAAACTAAAGGGCAAACAGGCACTGGAGACCATTCTAATGCATGTTATCAAGGGAGACCCATGTGGCTGCACAGTGCATGTTGCCATAGGGATCAGATGGTTTTGCCACAGAAAGAGGATATATAATGTGATTTCTAGTTGTTTCTCATCATCTATGATAAAAACTGTTTTCTTATTTTGTCCTAGTTGAAATGTTGTGTGCGACAGGGCAGGTGTTATAAACCTTACCAGTGAGTAAGGAAAGGCAGTGTTTTTTTGTTGCAGATACAAAATTGCATAGGGAATCAAGTTGTTACATGGTATTTCACTTAACCTATAGTTGCAAGAGAATGCTTATTGTGATCAGAATCACTGGGATTGCAGACCTGATACAAGAGAATTTTTTCTATAACACAGGCATATTGTAAATCAAGGT
This sequence comes from Lutjanus campechanus, assembly GCA_027495735.1. Classification (NCBI taxonomy): domain Eukaryota; kingdom Metazoa; phylum Chordata; class Actinopteri; order Lutjaniformes; family Lutjanidae; genus Lutjanus; species Lutjanus campechanus. Next base: position 9,764 of record JAJHUR010115373.1, on the reverse strand, counting down.
TTGCAGAAGATCTGGTGAATTTTAATTCCAGACATGGTCCCAGGGGAAGGACCTTAAAGGGATAGTTCAGATTATTCGAAGTGGGGTTGTATTAGGTACTTCCTACCTTCAGTAGATGCCAGTCAACATGCCCCCAGTTTGGAGAAGTACAAGGAGTACCATCACGAAAGCTAAGCAATGAACTGCTGTGGACAGGGTCAGCAGCAAAACATAGTTTAGCCAATTAAAAAAAGGCCGCTTTACTTATTGTCAAGCAGCCTTTCCCAGTGAGTAACCTTACCTTGTAGAACACAGGAGTTGCTGGTCTACTGCCGCCTCCATCTGTTAGTTTCTGTTATTGTGTGACCTCAGTGTTTTACAAGCTTAGATCAGATTCACCAAAGTCACACAGTAACACAAACAAACTACAGATGGAGGCAGCTGTAGACCGGAACTCCGGTGTTCTGCTAGGTCAAATTACTGATTTTACCAATGGAGTCCAGTGAAGACTGTGCATTCAAATGCTAATGAAGATATTGCTACAATCTGAGTTAAACTGCAGTTTAGTTCGACACAATCTGCCATGCAAAGAACAAAAAGAATGACACGTTTGGCGATGCTGTGTCCTCAAAAGGTCTCCGCCCAACCAGAACTGTCTGACATCCCTACAAGTCATCAGTGTGGCTTATGGTGGTTTCCTGTCAGAGAAGACTGTCTGACTGCAAAGTAGAGCAGTGAAAATATTCTAAATATAGCAAACACTTAAATAAATAGATTTTTTGATGACCCCCCTTTTTTTGTTTTAAAAAAATGGCTAAAATACATTTTGCTGCTGATCCTGTCCACAGCAGTACATCACTTAGCTTCCGTGCTGGCATGACTTTCTGCTTCTCTAAACTGGGGGCTTGTTGACCAGCAACTAATTTTGGTAATGCAATGACTATGGACAAGTACGTCACACAATCCTACTTCAAATATTCCTGAACTATCCCTTTAACAATTGCTAAATGTTTGTGGTTCAAAATGAATTTATTTCTCACTGCCCAAATATTATGTCCAACACAGGACAACACAGACTTATCCACATACAGCTCCATGCCCCTGATTCCATTGAGAATGAAAGGTCTGATCTAAGCAGGTTTTCCATTTTAGACTCACTGGCCTTTAGTATGTGTAATACAACACCTTCATACTATAGAGCAGAATATGTCAGTATCTTCAGCGCAGGTCAAATGTTTTCAGTGCTTCATAGACACTAAACAGGAATACTCCAGACTAGTGGTACGGCTGAACTTCAATTCACTACACATTTCTGTCTGATAATAGTGGTACACACCCACTCAGTCAACTACTTTGCACATTTGCACAAGAACTTAAAGAACCAGTTTGTCGACCGGTAGGCTCAAGACATGTTTTCTTGTCAGTACTGAGGTCACTTCATAAGAGAGAGAGGCAAACAAAAAACATGTTTTGAACTTGTTTTTTCAGACAAGCTGAGCCTACCAGCTGCTAAGGGTTCACTACTTACTTGTCAGCACCTGGTCAACCGGTATGTCAATATGTCAGTTCATTCCCCGGGCAAATTTCTAAGTTTGATATGGGCACTGTCAGAAGATGTTTACCAGTGATTCTGGTAACCATCTGCCCTTTCATCCAGTACCACCAATGGGTCCAAATGTACCGATGACGACGACTAAAACCTGGTACCTGGTCCACAGGGATATTCTCTGAGGAAAAGCCATGTGATAGGACTATCTAGTGCCAAAGTATGCCAAGATAAGCACTGTTAAGCAAGTGATAAGCCCTTATTCAATGTCCCACCAGTGACACCAGGCAAGTATTACAAAAATGGAAACTGATCTATGGTGGTGCCCATTCATTCCAATGACAGTAACTCAGCCATTACATTTTTTTTTCCATTTTCTGGTTGGCATCCACACTGTGTGGCCAAACACACATATTTTATTGTCTAAAAATTCTAAATAAAATTTGTGTGCCATTGAAATGTTATGTCAACAGTTTGACAAGCATGTCTTTTAGAATGTAATAATACAATTGTTTATGACCGCAGAAGATCATTGCAGTACTGTGGTTGAACAAACCTAGCGCAAACCTGACTGTCATTCCATTACTTTTACTACACCACTGATCACAGCTCTGACTCTAGTGAGATGCGTTAATGGTCTATTCAAAAGCCTTAATGTTTCAGCATAAACTTGTTTTTAAGCAAGTCCTGTCAATGGGCAACAAAGAGTTTTAAGGTGGAAACGGAACTCAAGAGGAAGCTGCGCACTAGTACTAACGTATGCAACATGCGCACTCCCACCATTTTCCCCAGTTCTTTTAAGCTGACATGTCATTGGATAAGCTCTCTATAAGCCGGTTATCAGTTGAACATTATGGTCAGGATAGCAGTGTGCATTGCTGCCAACCATAGGGTCTTTCCGATACTACCACTAGGAGTCGCCAAAGAGGCATTTTCAGTAGGGGCTGGAAGACCCTGTATTGAGGCAATCACAGGTATGGTTTCTTCCAAACTGCACCCAAGTGTCAAAATCACAAGTTGTCACAACTTCTCAAGTATCCTTGAAATAGAGTAGCCAATGCATTTGCCTTCAACCACAATTAATGACTCACCATTTAATCTATTCAATGAAAAGCTTCTTCATTGTGAAGTTGCCATTATCTTGCAGAAAACATCCATAAAAATGTGAAATAAGATATCTAAACTACATGTAGGAGGAACAAAAACTTAGGTCTTACTGCCCAGTTGAACCAGAAAGGAGTCGAAGTAAAACTGATAGCAGAAAGTAACTTATCTGTACAATTTTAATGATGATTAAAAAGTTAATCACTGACAATGCTATTCTTTCAAAATGAAATAATACACATACATTAAGGAAATATCAAAATCACATATTTGCAAGTAAAACATGAAAAATGCAGCAATATGATTTACAATAACAGCATGGGTAGTACAAAAAATACATGGCTAGCTAATCAACAACTGGTGGACAAAGTTAAATACAGCCATAGCCTGTGGGAGAATACCAGGCTTAAACGTGCATTTTAAGCATGACAGACAAATTTTGAAATGTCCATGAAATTTGTTTGTTTGTTTGTTTTAATTCAAAAGTAATTTAGTATGCTCCCCATCCAAACCTTACTTCCTGGTTCAAAATGGTTTCTGAAATTCACAAATAAACAGAAGTTTTCTTCTCATGCCACAGAACAAAAGTGTATAAAAGTAGTTATGCAAAATAACCATTACAAACAAACTTTACATCAACTCACATCCTATACAGTTATTCAAATATTTTTTTTCAAAAGCGACAAAAACACTCAACTCCTGAGAGCTTGATTGTTGGCAATAGCAATAACTAGTGGGTCTGACACGATAGTTACCCATTGTTTTCAGAGCCATGAGAAGACTGGTGCTGAAGAAATGTGTCCAAGCATGAGAATGTCTCAGTGCACTCAGTACATTCATAAAGAACCTCTGAAGAATTTCCTTTATCATTTTGAGTTTGGTCCATAAAGTCGTCCTCAATGTCCTCAGCATTACCCTTTTCAAGAGCAGTATCCTCGCTAGAACCAATTCCAGTTTGTCCATCATCACCTGCTTCTCCAGTGGTTGGATGGTTCTGAAGGTGAAGCTCAAGGGATGAAGAATTCTTGAATTGAGCTGGACACTTGGGGCACTTGCTAGGTTCCTTTTTGTGATAGCGCAAGTGCCGTTGGTACACACACAACAGCCCAAATCTCTTTCCACATTCCTGACACTTGTAGTTAACTCGGCCTGCTTTTCCAGGTTGCTTCCCCTTTGCATGGTCCTCTGGTGATGTTGACTGTTCACTGTCAGAGGCGCTTTTGGTTTTCTCAGGAGAGAATGTGTTTTTCTCACCATTAACAGAATTGGGGGCAGACCCATTTTGTGTGTACAAGTGTTTCAAACCTGGTTTCTTCTCTAATTCAGATTTGTGGTACATGGCTATATGCCTTCTCAAATCACACCGTTGTGGAAAATGTCTACCACAAAAGACACACGTGTGCATGGTACCCTTATGGTATCTCATGTGCCGAGATAAACTACTGGAATGATTAAAGACACGGTGACAGTGCTTGCAAGGATGCAGCTTGCCATTTGGATTACTGCGTCTGCCACGTCTGCCTTTTGGTGGTGGTATTCTTCGCTTAAACGTTTTTTGTGATTCTTGATTCAGCTGATCTATTTCCTCCTGAGTTTGATGCGTGAGATGATGCTCCTTTAGAGCGGTTAACTTTTCGAAACGATCCCCACACAATCCACATCTGTATGGTGTGAAAGAGTATTCACCATCAAACTCACCACTAGTATCCCTAAAGATTTTACTGTCTACATTCTTAACATCAACAGATGTGCCATTGCTGTAGCAGTTTTCAAGTGGTGTGACTTCTATGTTCTTGGAGCTTAAATCCATTTCAATTTCAGATTCAAAAGTAATATCGAGCTCTTTTCCTTTGCAATGGTACATAGAATGTGTCTGAAAATCTGACATCCAGAAAAAATTCAATTTGCACTTCTTACATGGATATGTTTTCTCTAACTTTTTTTCATGCTTATTCTCAAGCCTACCCAATGCTGTAGCCTTGGGGGAAAGGTGGTTTTCTTTTTGATGAGCATTCAGTGCATCTACTTTAAGGAATCGCTTACCACAATGACCACAGCAGTGAAAATTTTCATTGGCGTGGTCTTGGAGGTGTTTCTCAAGGTCATGTCTACCTTCAAAGATCTTACAGCACAAAGTACACTTGTAACCTCGCTCTGTGTTTCGATACTGTTGGTGACGATGTAAACTCTGCAGACTGTTAAAAGATCTGCTACATATTTCACAACGGTAATTACCCTGACGAGACTTGTCCAAGTTAAAGTCTGATGGCCTTGGCCTGAACACATCTCTATAGGGAGACTGCTGTTGCCTTAGAGTTGGAGAACCTGGTCTGATAGGGGATGAAAGATGTGATGGCAGGACTCCAGGAGATAATGGTTTTACAATTGAATGCGACTGTGCCAAGCCATTCACAACTGTCAGTGTGCCATTTTCTTGTAGGACATATTCTCGAGGGACTTCAAATCCATTGGATGAGCCATCAAAGGAGAATGATTCCAAAGGTCCATGAATGGCCATGTGAGCCAATACGTTAGCGTACTGGCTGAACCCATCACCACACTCGGTGCAGATGAAGGTACTTGATTCTCCGCCCAACTGTGTTGAAGCAACAGTATTTGCAGATTTCTGCTTTTCCATGGTTAAATTATTTTGTCCATGTACTGATGGCATCACTTTTCAGTCTGGAAGTATGATTAAAAACTATCCAGACTCCCACAAAGCTGTCCATAGGGGCAATCAGTACATTCTCTCAACGGACTGGTCCCAAAAAGATGTCTTTATGAGCTGAATGTTCACCCCTCTCCTAAGGTTTTCCATGTTGCATCAGCACCTGAGGGGATAAAACAAAGAAACTGTTAAACCACTGAAGCCCAAGTTTATTTTATATTTCAAAATATTGATAACATTTTAAAGTCTTAAGTAAGCAAACATTGCCTTTGACTGTGTGCATGCATGCCTTTTCCCTCTTTTAATCCCAGTAGATCAGTGACGTCCCTTCAACCATCTATTCAGTTGATGACGGCTAAAGAACAGATATTGTTCTTTACAGATTTTAAAGGGATACTCCACCCAAAAAGGAAGATTCACTCAATATCTAGAAAGTCTACAAATCTACAGCTTTTTCTTCCAAGGCACGCTTTATGATGGAATAGGCCCCTCTACAGTATGATGGTGCATCATTAATTTGCTAATTTAAGAGGCACCAAGGACACTAACTCAGAGCAATGTGTGGGGACTCAAACTAATGTCCAAGAACTGCTCATCATCCCAATACACACTGTCTGACAGGTCATGGTACTTAGACTTAAATGTACAGTATTTTTGGAGATGTCTGTGAATGCTGGTTCTGTCCCTAACTACAGTTGGTGGTTGTCTTGGAGTTTAGCTAGGCTATACTGATGAGTTTTATTCATTTTGGAATTGCTTATCCACCACTGCCCTAAAAGCATACAAGTTCTTTAATGATTACGGCCATTGAGTTGATCAGTATCAATGAGACAGGGAAGGGGCTTAACTGAGCAGGCTGGTGCATAACAGTCCATCTACTGGTGCCCATCAGTCCTGGCTGTTGTTCAAAACTTGATCCAGGTTTTGATCCTACTCTATCCTACTATAATCACTGTCAGCAAAAAGCCACTCATCTGTGTACAAAAACAGAGATGATCTGAGTGGAACAGCAGTGAACATGGCCAGTTGTAATGTGGAAAATAAGAATTTGGTGAGTGTTTAGAGTGCTTCCCATTTTCTCACATTTGTACATCTCGCTGTAGGTAAATGGACATTACTTTCAGACCGTTGTTTCCGAGTTACAACTGGCTGATGCAGATGGTAAAATGGGCTTTCATTTATATAGCTTTTTCTAGTCTTCTGATCACTCACAAGTGCTTTACACTCCATGTCACATTCACCCATTCACATAATGTCAGAAGCTGCCACGCAAGATGCCTTCGCTTCTCAGAAATGACCTCATTCACACACCTATCACTATGCCTTGGGGAGAAATTTGGGGTCCAATATCTTGCCCAGTGATACTTCAACATGCAGACTTGAGGGTGAACCACTGATCTTGATGGCAGAGCTGCTCTACCCACTAAGCCACAACCATCCCAGATCTCCAATCTGAGCTTCTGAATGGACTTTTAATTGCTTTAATGCAATCAACAAAGTAGGGCTGTCCCAAATACCATTTTGGGGCTTTGAAGCTTCAATGAGGATTACCTGTGAATATTTGAAGCTTCAAATTAAATACTGTTATAGAGTGCTGCAGGAATGCGCAAATGAGTTTGAATATTAGGCTAGCACTTACACCTTGATTCCACAGGGCATCCGTGACAGTTCTAATCCGTCTTCCACATGGCTTCACACCCGAGTTTGCTGATATGCTAAGATTTTGTCGGTTTGGTCTTTCTCCTATTTTTTCCACTGAGCAGCTTGTGAAACACGCTGCAGTGTTGGCTGCTATCAACTCCACTGGCTGCATTGCAGCTGGAAAACAACAAAGCTGGGCCCATTGGAATCAAGCAGTTATTGTTACCCCATCTCAAAGTCAATGGGTTTTTGGTTAGATGCCTGAAATAAGGACTATGGTTAACACTAAGCTTGAGAGATTTTTACATTTTGTTCTGTGACAAAAAAATCTTATGATCTCAGGTTTTTTTAAAAGTGGTTGCTAACAAGTGGCTAAGACTACAGAGGTTGTTGGGGACATCTAAAATCACACTCGAAAGGAGGCTCGACACCGGCTGCGGTCAGTGCCACATGACTGCAGCCTGCTTGGAGGCGAGTCAGGCTCGCGGTTCACGTTGGGCGAGGTGCCTCTACTAAAAATCTGAAAATCAGGTCAGGACAATATCCAAATGTACTTTTTCAAACATGGAGCATGCATGAAGAGACTGTACACACCAGACTTGTTCACACATGTTGGATATATAGTTAAAGAGCATGCAGGAGGAGAAGGACTCATTTGTAATGGTGACTGTTTTTGTGTTGATATCAATAAGGACAGAGACTCAAAGTTAATGATGATAGTGAAGAAGGGTGATAGACGCAGGGATCAGATGACTCCAGTCTGTCTGTAAACATGGTGTCGATCTCGCTAGACTTCCGCATGTGCGGCCATTAAGATACACTGCCTGGCCAAAAAAAAAGTCGCCACCTGGATTTAACTAAGCAAATAGGTATGAGCCTCCTATTAGATAATTACTGCATGGCCGATTATCTTTCAGCTGGCAACAAGTTATTTAACCCCAACTGGTGCAATGAGTTGCTTCTCATTTCCTAAACAACCATGTCGAAAGACACATCCCGTGGTCGTGGAAAAGATGTTAGTCTGTTTGAGAAGGGTCAAATCATTGGCATGCATCAAGCAGAGAAAACATCTAAGGAGATTGCAGAAACT
>JAJHUR010115372.1:985-35919 GCA_027495735.1 Lutjanus campechanus | reverse complement strand
AGGTCAACATCGGTGCAGCCTTTGAGCGGTGGAGACAACTGAGGCATCTGAAGGGCCTGAAAAGTGATGCAGAGGTTTCTGTCTTTCTGTTGGACAGGTAATTATTTGTTTTGCTTCAGGGGGATTTGTTATTTTCATGAAATATGTAACGTTTGCCAACTTAGCTGCTTTTGTAGCTCGTATTAGCCCAATGCTAACATTAGCTTCTTTGTTGGTGTAAGCCGGTGGTCGGTACATGCTGCTTATCTAACTTATAGGATCTGTGCTTCATGCACGGAACATTGAGCGTTTTTACTTGACGTGGGGTGTGGTTTTGGACGGAGCACTGACGGGAGGGGGAGGAGGTGGTGGAGCTTAGAGGAGGTGCCACTTTTAAATCTTGCTAGCTCTCCGAAAGCTCTCTCAACATTACCAACTATAGCTTTAACTTTAAACACTTAGTGAGGTTTAATTTTTAAAATACCTGCCTTTTTGAGATGGGCTGAACAAAATAATTATCTGCTGAGTCATCATGAGTACGCTGAATAGGCTAACCAACTTTTTTAGCTAGTCCGCAAAACTTTTTCAAAGCTAGCTTAACTGGCGGTATAACCTATAAAACTTTTTAGCCAGTTAGCAAAAAATGTTTTAACTTTTTTTAAACCTAACATTAGCTTTTAACATTACAATGTTTTTCACTTGTTTTTTTTTAGCGAACATTAACAATAATGCAATATTTTAACTCTTTAGCTTACATTAGCTAGCAAACAATGTACTGTTTTAAGAAAAAGAAATGTTTTCTCCCTCTTTCATACTTACTTGGTCCCGACAGCACTTTAATTTTTCGTTGTTTCTTTGTGTCAGGTTGTCGCAGCGTCCGCGTACCGGTGGCCGCTCCGTTAGCAGCTGTTTGAAACAACAGTTTACACTGATTTCATCATTTATACTAAATTAATAGAGATTTTTAGGACATTTTATTGAATTTTTACAAAATACAGCAAACAGTAACGGATACAGGCGGCTTCTTTGTCCCCAGAATCCCTTAAAAAAATAAATAAATCACATTTTAGTGAGTTGCTGAGTGAAGTGAAACAAAAACAAAAACTGTCTGTTTGTCCCAACGTGCAGGCAAAGTCACGTTTTACAAACTTTTTTTGTTTTTACACTGCTCCTTCAGCTGGTTCCAGTCAAGATCCTTCTCGAGAACCAGCCTGCATTTCCACCGATTTTGCGTGGAATCAATGATGTCATCACCAGAGGGCGCTGCACCTGTCGAATATGACACGCCCACTTTGGTTTCCAAGGAGATTGTGCAACTTTTTGGTTCCAGCTGTGACTCAACTTTTAAAGTTCTGAACCAGTTTATTTTTGGTGGAAATGCTCCGAACGGTTCCAGCGATCAGGTCCGGTTCCATGTTGGTGGAAAAGTCGTACGAGGCCTCAGGGGATCACGTCGCACACTGTCAGCAGGTGGCGCTCCACGCTCTCTTTGTGGTAGTTGCTGCAACTGTGTTTCTTGATGTTTTGGATCTTAAACGTCTTGGAGCCCTTGACGAGCGACAGGTTGTGGTGCGACTTGTCTCCGTAGCAGCGACACACGTGGCACCACATCTCATCCAGCTCCTCACTGTAGCGAAGGAACCAGAACGTTTTCAGCCAGCCCTTCTGGAAGCGAGGAGGCGGGCGAGGCTTGTGCTTGGACGAGCCGTCCCGAGACCCCACAGAGCTGACGGGATCTGACTCGCCGCTCGAGTACACGTCCTCGTCTCCTACAGAAACGACCAGCTGAGGAGGTGAGAGCGGCTCCGTCCCTGCAGAGACAGACGGACACTTTAATGACATCAGGACTGTATAATGTGTAGCTGCGGTCAGAGTCACAGTTTAGGTTTATTTATACTTTTTACTGACATTTTATATAAAAACCAAGAAGAAAAGTCTGACTTTATCCACTGCATTTATTTTTTTAAGACTAAATAGAAACCCAGAACGCCTCCTGAGCTGATCCGTCCTTTCTTCACCGCCTGCACTCATTTTCTCGCTTCACGCCGTTTCTGTTGTTGTGTCAACAATGATGATGATGATGATGATGATGATGAGAGGAAAATTAATTCTGTCTAAATTCTGCACCATTGTCTCATTTCTGAAGGAGGCCAACATGTCCTGAAATACTAACATCAGACGGCCTGTTTACTCAGTTATTAAGTAATTAACATGTTTAAACTGTATGTTTTCAGTAACATGTTAAGATAATAAGGTGATTGTGGAACGTTTATACACAAATAAACTCAGACCCTCATATAAGGATGTAAAAATCACAATATTTTGACCAAATACTTTGATATTGTGACACTAATGTCCAGATGACTGTGATGAGGTCTGAAGCAGGGACGAGAACGACCAATCCAGGATCTTTAATCGGTTGTTAAGAATTTGGTTGATCGAGTAAAACTGAATTGATCTTCTATCAAATCTGAGGTATAACAGATTATTTCATGAGTGCGCTGCAGTGTTATCTGATATTCACGTCTGCGTTTAATGTGTCGGCCTTTTGTCTTCATATGTTTCAGAAAACGACCAACAAGCTCTTTGACAACGATCAATCGATTGATTGATCGTTAATGTTGTCACCCTCGTCTGAAGTGATTCTTACATCCTGCAGGTGTAGAAACGTGGAGCCTATACACTAAAAACAAGGTTAAATATTTTGTGGAGTGAAATGAGCGTACAGCTGCAGCTTGATGTTTTTTCCTGGATATTTTGAAGGCAGCTGGTCTCGAGTCTCAGGAAGTCACCTGACGGAGCCAAATCATAAAAATCAAAGATCATTTAATAGTTGCAGCTCCAGAAAGATTTTTTATTTATTTATTTATTTATAAATTTATTTAGGCCAAAAATGTCTCTTTTGATCTCGCAGACCTCTGGGCTACGAAGTTTAAGAGTTTATTTTTTGTCTGTTTTTATGATCGTGAGTCTTTTATTTTGAAAACTGAATGGATTCTCCGTGCCAGGCCACTTCCAGCTCGCTCCTCCGCTCAGATTTTCACATCTGACTCTGTGAATTAAGAGTTTTAGACCAAACCAGAGGCGGTGATTGTTGCAACAGCATTAAGTCGAACCGAGTTGGTTTTGGTGAGCTTAATTTTGTTTCTGTCCAATCGTCTGTTTCTAGTGAAACAAACAGGATCTCGTTCTTTAATACTGTAAAAAGCTTCGTCTCTGCAGGGATCCTCTCATAATGTTGTCAGATATCAGACAGATATTTTTAGTGGACGTACATCTACAGCAGCTGACGGCTGCAGCGCTCTCATCAATACAGGACGGACCCTTTAACCTTCCAGAAACTTACACTCAGGCTCGTCCTCGTCCACGTGGATCATCTGCACGTCCTCGTCTAGTTGGACCGGAGTCTTGTTGGAGACAGCTGAGGCCTCCATGTCCTCCTGTTCTCCTGTGAGAAGTGACAGCTTCTCCCGCAGCTCCACGACCGTCCTCTGGAGTCTGACGCAGTCCAGACAAGACGAAGACAAGGACAAGGACAAGGAGGCGCTGGAGAACTGTCGGGCTGACAGGGCCCTGGACCTGCTGGAGGCCTCCAGAGAAGCTTCCAGAGACTCTCTGAAGAAGTCCTGAAACAAATATTTCACCTGTTAGTTAGCCTCCACCTCTACTTTGTTCCTCTTATTTTTAGCGACAGTCTAAATTAATAAAGAGAAATAATCTGTAAGGTTGAAGTGTTTGTTACTCTGAAGCTGAGCTCTGTCCTCTTCTCAGCAGCTTCAGCAGCTGGTGGTTCCTGAGTCTTGCCTCCAGACGGCCTGTTGATGATGGTTTGACGCTGCAGGACGGACTTCAGCAGAGACCGAACGTCCCTCCGGGGACGGACAGCTGACCTCGATGGACCTGCAACACAACAGGAGGTTTAGATCAGAGATTCTCAAAGGGAGTCCCTGTGTATTTCTGTCATCTATCATGTAGATATACCTGCTGTATTTCACCATCTGACCAGATGTAAGCTAGCTTTAGCCTCAGTCTGTTAGCATTAATGTTATATCATGTACGCAGCTGTTAGCTAACTTTACATAAACACTTTCAGGGTTCTTGTTTTAAAACGTGACAGATGGAAACATTAAAACTTCTCAGCTGACTCAAGTCCAGTTAGCATTAGCATTAGCACACATCATCCAGCTACATGTCTGTAATCTGCTTGTGAGTCATTATTTTAGTCGACAAATCCACCACCATCAGCTAGAAATGAGAATCTGCTTTTGTTTGCTTCTCTACGGATTCAAAGACCTCATGTTTCACCGTTTTCACCGTAAACTGTGTCACTGCAGTGTGAGAAAGTAAAGTTTGGCAGGCGTAGCAACAGTAACTAAGGAGGGTCATTGTGGTCCTCTCTCTCCTAACAACACCTGGACTGTGGTTCCGTCTGTTTTTGGTTCTGTCTCACCTCCTCCTGCGGCCTCTGGTTCCCTTGAAGGTTCTTTGGACTCATCAGGTGGTCTCGTCTCTGCTGTCAGTCTTAGTTTCTTCTTCCGTTTCTCTTTCTGTTTCTCTTTCCGTTTCTTTGACTTCTCGGGCAGGAGGAGACGCTCGCCGCGCCGGCTCTTTCCATCGCCGTGACCCATGTGCAGCGACGGGACCCAGTCCGGATCAGACTCCAGCATTTCATACGCTGGTTTACCTGCAAAAACACACACAGGTGTTAATGTCACACACCGATCGGATCAACATCAGATTATTTATTTACTCTAACAGTCCAAAACTCAGAAGTCACTAAAAGTATCCAGAACTGTTAGTCCTTTTGAATCATATGATAGTAGCCCGATTCATCTAGGAATTAGTAAAGTGATATCTTTTGAGTAACTATGCAAAAGTCGATGCTAAAAAAGTGAACCTGAACAGTTTTACAGATGTTTTAACACAGACATATCCAGGCGAAACTGCACCAAATGTGCCATGTGGGCATCAGGCACACTGACGTTTGGCACTGTGTTGTTAGTATGTTAGCATCGCTATCTGATTCAAACAGTCAGAGAACCTCCTCTGCTGTATATTTCTCCCGTTTTCTCCTCACCGGGGGTCTGCTACGCTATGCTACAAGCGTCTAAAGTGTAAACAAAGCTGCGCCCTGTGCGCATGTACGTCACCTCACTGGGGGAGTCCAGGGGTCTGTCTCTGCAACCCATTGGTCAATTTTGATGATCGACACCTCTATAAACCAATCAGCAGTACCAGAAGCTATATTCTAGGAAGATGCGTTACTACGCTTGAAAAAAGCCCTTGCTCTTTATGAAAACAACCAGGACCCTGCGATTCATTTCAAACTACTGAAGAGTCATAGGAGTAGACATAAGCAGTGACTTTTCAAGCTGGATTATAACTTTAAGCCACAAAATAGCTAAAGTAAGACATATTTTATAATTGTGTGAAGGTTTTTTGCGACTATTTGGGGTTTTACTCTGAGTTTTTGTCGCACAGTGACGAGTGAGACCTCGCATGAAAACAGAGATCGTACTGATTACGGCAACATTGTACATGTTTGGTTTGCTTGAAGTGGTGAGAGTAGTAAAAGCACTCAATTGAACGTGGGCTGTTTTCACGTTTTTGTTAAATGCCCATATTATTGCCTATGGTTTTAATTGTGTTTCGTTTTGGTGGCAATACTTGATAGAGGCTTTTAGCTGAGTTTCTCCCCGTCATTTTGGGGTGCTACATGTGACGATCGGTGCTTCCTAGCGTGCCTATAGACCGTCTGTACCGCACGCATCTAACGCTGCCCCCTGTACAGGGGGCTCTCGGGTTGAATTAAAGTAACTAGCGTGGTTGTTGGAAACCGATAATTTAGCCAACGCACTTTTGTCTTCGGCTAACTTCTTGCACAGCTCCACAAGTGGCCGGGCCATTGTGAACGAGAGATCGTGTTCAGCTATAAAAGCAGTCATACGAATTTTCTGTTCTCACACACGGTCGGTTATAGATGTTGCTGTGGTAGCCTACCTGTAGCCGTCGCTCCTGGTGAGGTCGATGTGTGGGAGACAGCACGCACGGACTTTATGTGACCCCGGTCTGAAGCATGACGAGCTAAAGTTTTTTTCCCGCTGCTGCCATACAATAGTTTTCTGGAGCACGGTACACAAAAACAAGCTCCTGGCTCCTTGAGCTTTTGACACCAGCTACCGTGAGGCTTCCCATCTGCTCCGACCTCCTCTATCCAACCCCAGCGCCACTTATTTTTTACTCCCGCTTCCCATCTCGAGGTTTTCGCGCCGGTTTTAACATACCTGGCATCCATGCTAGCAGTAAACAGTAAACCACGGCCTCATCGCTAACGCTAGTGTTGAAAACTTAAGGCCCGCCCTACTCTGCCTCTGATTGGCTAGAACGCCGTGGTTACCTTGAGTACCATTGGTAGTTGGAACTATCACTTTAAACGACTGGTTACAGAGAGAAAAAAAAAATACTTAGCCGGATTTCCGGCACCGTACCGGAGGTCTTCAAGCCCTGCTGCCCCCGGTTAGTACAGTAATCCAGCAGGGTAGGAAAGTAAATGTACTTCGTTACTTTCCTCCCCTGGGTGTACTCAGTTAACCAGACAGGAGTGAGTTGTGTTGAGACTGACCGGAGTGAAAATGGCGGGAGCACACTCTCATGGAGCTCGGGATGTGGTTGAAGGTGATGTTACTCCGGCCGACAGCAGCCACCCAGGCTGTCCTCCTCCTGCAGGTCAGTTCGGAGATCTCACCGCCTTCGTTCCTCCTCCAGGCGGGGAAGCAGTGGAACGTCAGCCCGTTCGGGATCTTCCGCCCGTGGTGGTCGTGAGACCTGCGGCGGCAGTTCTTCACGCAGCAGTGTCTGCCCCCCATTACCGCAGAGAAGAGGACTCAGACGGGGAGACAACAACAGAGACACACTTTCACAAACAACCGCCAGCAGTTATGGCTGCGCCCCCACAACACACCGCGGCGTGACGTCACAGAACGTTTCCAAACACAAACGGTGCAGGGTCGTATCTAGAACAGAAGGGAACCCCAGACCCGCGCAAGGTCTCGCGAGAGTGATAACCCAAACCATCATCCTTTTCTCTAACTCTGTCCCGAAACCTACACAGAGCGTAACCACAGCAACAGTGACATCGAAAACATGAATGTTTTGTACAACTCCAGCACTGAAAAAAACAACGCGTGATCATCAAGATCATGGTAGGGTTAAGATGATCACTCTCGCGAGATCTTTCGCGGGTCTGGGGCTCCCTTCTAGACACCGTCCCCCCAAACACTACGGAGGGGGGTTTCTCTTTTTCAATCAGATGATAAGATCCTGATCCTCGTTTGTCACTCCACAGATATATTTCTGGAACAGCAAAGTTATTAATTACAATAATAAACAATGGAACGGAAACTGCCGATGTTTATGAAGATTTTCCACACAGAAATACAATAAAGGATTATTATGCGATTGTGGTGTATGCGCTCTCAAAGCGTATTATAAAGCTCTAACTGCTACAAACATCCTTTTTGAAATTTAAAAATGAGACCAAATAGAGCATTAAAGCTATTTTGTACAATGTGTATTTTAAGACCCTGAATTGCCGTTCTTTATATATGAAACCTGCACTGATAAGTATTTTGTAATGAATTGATTTACTTTTACAAATAAATTAAAGCATATAAAACTGCTGTCAGAGAAAAACGAAGTTCCTAGCAGAGGATGGTTTCGATCCATCGACCTCTGGGTTATGGGCCCAGCACGCTTCCGCTGCGCCACTCTGCTGAATGGGATTTTAGGAGTCGTGACTCTCCTATTTCTTCCTCACATAACCGAGTGGTTAGTTCAGCCGCCTTCCAACAGGAAGGTCAGCGGTTCGATTCCCAGACAACGCAAGACCTCTCTCTGTATGCAGTTTGAATTGATTTCATCCAGGTTTTACATCACTACGAAAAATAAACAAAAACATGCAAATAAGGTTAATGATCCTGCCAGTGCCAATGAACTGATCGTTTAAACTGTTTTCAAGTGTTGTCACATTCATCTTGTATATTTGTACACAACTTATATATTCTGCAGTACCGTGGCTGCCATCTTGTCCTGTTTGTCAGCAGCTGACAGTGACTGGAGTTGATTATTGCCTCCACATGAAATCTCTGTTTTTGTCTTTGCCATGAGGAACATCTTGTAGATTGCAACGTTGCTTTAAACAGAGACGTTCTACACAACATGAGTATTGTACAGATGTTGTTAATTCCAGTTTTTCAATAAAATGCACAGCGATGTCTGATTTGTCCACCAGGAGGCGCACTGATAATAAGAGCAGGTCCTGGATCTGTTATTATTGATCCCACTTTAGTGTTTATATAGTTGTTAATATCATTGATATCTGGGTTCTTGATGATTTTTAGCTCTTATATCTGGGTTCTAACTATTCAAGTGATGATACCTGAATTCTTAACAATTTCAAGTGTTTATATAAGTTCTTAAACATTTTTATCAGTTATATCTGGATTCTTGGTGATTTTTAGCATCAATATCTGAGTTCTTCCTCATTTCAAGCACTTATATGTGGGTTCTTAACCAATTTGAGCATTTGATATCTGAGTTCTTGTTGATTTTTAGTGTTGCTTTCTGGGTTCTTAACAATTTTTACTGCTTACTTCTGGGTTCTTGACAATTTCAAGCGCTTTTCTCAGGGTTCTTAACAATTTTTATCATTGATATCTGGGTTCTTGGTCATTTTTAGCGTTGAGGTTAGCGCAGGGTTCTTAATCATTCCAGTTGTTGGCGTTCCCCATTTCAAGCACTTATATGGGTTCTTATTAATTTTTATTGTTGATATCTGGGTTCTTGGCGATTTTTACCTTGTAAATTCTTGCATTATTTCAGTAAGTTCTAAGGAATAAAAACTAAAGTCAGTTATGAGAATGTGGAGTCACGTCTCAGTGACTGAAACCACGAACAATAAATGACAGTTTGGTTTAATTATCAGTGAATTTTAAGCTTCTTTTCCAGGCTGTTCAGAAATTTAAAAAAAAAGTCAACAGATGAGACTCGCTGCTTTTCACAATTTATTAACAAAATGATAAAATAAATAAATACAAATTGATCAAATGCTCCTAATATCAACTCCTCCCCATGTTCCCTACAGTATTTCCTAAACACTGCATACAAAGAATTCATCACAGAAGAGGCTCAATACAGAGGTAAGAATCCCACCAGACCAGTCACAATGTCAGGCCAACAGAAGACACATCTGGAACAGAAGTCAAAAAAATAAACACATTCCTTTCCAAAATCATTATGAAAAAATACAAACAATTATACAAATATTCAGATTGTGTAATTACCAATTTACACATTATTCAGCACACCAGGTGAACTTTTTCTTTATTCATATCGCTACAATGCATCTCACCAAATGGAAGATAAAAAAAGACTTCTTTTGTTTTTATTTCACTTATTTATTTATTTATTTTTTTGCACTCAACACACCCCCAATGGAATCAGCTGTGGATGAGGTAAGAAGCTTCAGGTGTACAGTTGGGTCCGGACAGGATGGATGGTGAGCGGAAACAACAGGTTGATGTCATGTATCGACAGAATACTAGAAGGCCACAATCATGACTTGATCGTTTTCAAAGTAAAAACTGACGAGACTCGAGTCGGACTGAACGACTTCAGCACACAAGAGACAAACGTTTAGATGCATAAAAGACGACACGGTGGTCCTCTCCCAGCTTGGTGAATGCACACGATGCTGATGTAGTACGGCGCACGGTCAGGGACAAAATTAATGGGAAACTTTGTTTTATTTAGGCTGTGGTTGTGTGAGGTTCTTCTCCACAGTCAGTGTATTAACCTGCAGTAGATGGAGGTCGAAGCAGCAGGAGAACCGGTGCAGGACGCTGTGGACACAGTCGTAGAAACACATATTTTATCAAACTAAAACAATGTCCACCGATAAAAATCCATCTCAGATTAGGTGAACACTGCATTTAGAATATTTTCACCACCTTACCTTTCTGTCAGACAGACTCTTCTGACAGGAAAATCCTCTTATATAAGCCAAACATCACTCTCTCCAAACCAACCAAACTCCTTTAACAAAATCAGCCATTTTAAAGCACAGAACACAGGAGTTGCTCGTCTACCACTGCCTCGATCAGTATGTTTATTTGTGTTATTGTGTGACTCTGGTGTTTTTAAAAAGTGGAGTCACAAAATAACACAAAAAACACTAACAGGTGGAGGCAGCAGCAGACCAACAACTCCTGTGTTCTGTGAGGGAAAATTACTGATTTTGTGAATGGAGTTTGGTTGGTTTGTAGAATGATATTTGTCTTATATAACTGCACTTTCCTATCAGAAAAGTCTGTCTGACAGAAAGGTAAAATGGTAAAAATATTCTAAATACAGCGCACAACTGAACTGATATTGATTTTTTTTTTGTGGACTTTAAGTGGCTAAAATCCGTGTTGTTGCCGACCCCGTCCACAGCCGCGTGTTCTTCTTGCTTCCCCCAAACTGGGGTCGTGTCGACCGCCATCTACTGTAGCTAATACACTGACTATCAATCAATACCTCACACAACACCATTTCAGATAATCTGAACTATCCCTTTAAGACTACCAACGTTTCAACGTTGGTGGACGTATCCTTACCGAAGCCAGCTATTGATCGGGCCAATGATAAGATGGTGCCAGTAAGCCGACTGTTCATTTGACCAAGGAGGTAACTAATGCGTTTAACTTTGGCTTGGCTGGTCGTTAGCACGCTGAGCGTAGCTAGACTCAATTTGGCTGGTCGTTTTCTTCTTCTGTTGTATTTTATTGGTTGATTTGGGCCAAATAGGTGATACTGTAACGGTAGGTTTAAATGTGCACATAATGGTATGATCTGAAATGTAGTCTATTACTGACCCCTCCTAAGTCTTGCCCAGCTCAGTACCCGGGGCAACCATGGTCAACGTTCTCCGATCCTGTTCCCTGGACTTAGATACGCTCTGTTCGGTTCGTCTGTGTTGAAAGGTGGTTTAAAGATGTTACAGGGCTCATTTATGTCCTCTTTACGTACAAAAACTGGGAGTGACAGGTTGGGGGTTAGAATATCAGGGTGAGCTAATCAGAAGCAGAGCATTGCCATCCTGGAGAAAAAAAACCCGAGAGATTAACTAGCCAGTTAGCTAACTTATAATGTGACCACACTTCTTCAGGTTCCACGGCCATGTTCAACCATCTTGAATGTGGTTTTCTTTTCAACACAGACTAGTCGAGCACAGAGCAGATTGAAGTATAGGACACAGGAAAGGAGAACGCTGAAGAAAGTGTTAATTCACACTGCTGGAAACAAAAGAGAAACAGAACTTTTCTTGTTTTTTGGTGACAAAAAAATGGACTAATTGAAAGAATTTAGATTAATCCTATTTGTCTACAGTTGGTGGCGGTAACGCCCCACATTTGGCTGCAATCCGCAAATAAAAGAGGAAGAAGACCAGGAAAATCAGCAGATAATCTAGTTAGCCTCAGCATGTTAGCAACCAAACTAATGACCAGCCAAGCCAGCAGCTGATCCAGTGGGACACTGTGTTTGACCAGTGATGACATGACAGCTCTCCACAAGTTCCTCTGCAGTATAGGTCATAAACCCCGCCCCCTCCATGTTAGCAGATGGGACATGGACCAAACTAAAACATCAAAATACACGTTGAATAAATGTTTCCCAAAGTACGGTAGTTCTTATCATGCTGATGTTTGTTCACGTTTACCTCATAGTTTGGTTTTAATTTGTTATTTGATGATATAAAAAGGGAGTTTCACGTTATGATTGGCCGACTGTGTTGGCGGGACCTCGATACTGCAGCTCGAACCCCCGATTACTACCACACAGACTCTGGCTCCAAATAACGTCACCAGAACAAGATGGCAGCACTCGTATCCGGGATATTTTAGACTAATTTTTGTACAGCGGGAGGAGACGTGACGTCCATCTTTATTTACAGTCCACAGGTTTAGACACGCGAGTTACCATCTTGGTTAACTTCTGGTTTCCCACCACCAGCCTCTTAGTCACCAACGCTGTCTTATCACTGGCCAGAACAGGAGCTAGTTTTGGAAAGGCCTCTCAGCTGTCTTAATTCTGTCCCTGACTCTTCGCCACAGACGCAGAAATTAATTTCCAAATGATATGAATAAACTACACAAAAGGCTTCCGAACAGAAATGCACAATTGCAGTGTTCTTTGGATAAATTCACTTTTAGAGCTTGACTGAATAGAAACAAGAGGACTTTTCTCTAGAAGAACACAATGACATAATTTAGACATTAAGACTCGATCGAGCGCCCCCACCCCACCCCCACCCCCACAGCCCTGCTGGGATCCCAACATTCAGCATGGTGCATTAGCCAAGTTCAAATTAAAATCTAAACTAAGGAGCCAAAACCTTCGCAGCTCCGTCCATAAAACATGATGTCAGGAAGAAACGTTCCCGTCCTTCCGTTCTAACGTGGATGGCTAACCGCTCTGTTGAACACCTAAACTGCACACGTTTGGCATCAGGATGCCAGAATGTTCAAAGAAAAGAAAGGTGACTTGAGTTTCACATAATAAAAACTTAAAAAACAAAAGCAAATGCATATTAAAAAGGTTTGACAAATCTTGTATAAAAATTTGCATAAGAAGGCATGCGTTCCACCAGACTGAGTGGACAGATGTTGCTAATTGGGTCTACGTCTGCCCATCAGGGTGCAGGTTAGTTTGTTCATTCCAAATGCACACAGGCTCCGGCTCACATGACCTGATTTAGCAAACTCATCCCTCCTCCAAAACACAAGAAGAAGAACCACAGCACAGAGGGAACGATGAACGAGTCAAAGGAAAACCAAAGAGCTCCCCGAGTCCCGACCGGGGCCGGTCAGGACCAACGCGGGGACTCAAATCCGGAGCGAGATTCACGACTGCGATTCGTGTTGCTGATGGATCCCATTTTTACACTCTGATAATAATACTGGTCCAACCAAAAGTGCATCACATAACAACTGGCTGTCACACCGAGCAAGATCTCATCATCAACAATCCCTCTTTGGAGCATTTTATTCACCGCCAGACGCCAGATTTTCACCAAACGACCTCTGAGCTTCGCCAGCGTCTTGCAGCGATTTTTTTTTTCTTGATGTAAAAGTTAATCACGTAAAAAGGAAAATAAAACACATTTAAGGCAACTCCTATAATAAACAACAACAAAACACTATCTGGTCAATCTAAACGGCATATTATGAAATGTAGTTTCAACTTGCATTGACTACTGGCAGCCTGAGGTGAAGGGACCGGGTTTGTGCTCCGGAGTTTCGGGGAGCTTGGTGGGATGGGACAGGCCAGAGGAGGGCGGGTTGGGTGGGAGGATTATCTGGAGGGTTAGTAAGGTTCTACAAGTCACAGTGCAAGTCAAGAGACAAATATTATCTGCTGTTTGAAGAAAGGCACTCGAGGTACCTACTGTACAGAGGGAAAGGTCCAGTTTGTCTGGAACACAAGTTCGGGCTCGTTCAAAGAAAAACTTGTCGAGTGAAGCGACTGGATGACTACTCTGCTCGATCCGTGAGTGAACACAGGCTAATATGTTGAAAGAAGAAGAACATCCACCCGAGTAAGCAGACAAAGAACAAAACACACAACGAATGGAATCCATAAGGAGTTGGGGACATATTAGTTGCCATTTTCTGTTAGAAATTTCAGTCTTTTCCTTCCATGTTCGAATGGCTAAACTCTTCATAAGAGACGAATTACATTTATCAGACAACACTGTGGCCAAACACGTGGAAATGTTACAGAGACTTCCTCTGATTACTTTTTCTGGGATCTTCTGAATGAAGGCAGTTTGTACAGCTGATGTCAGAAAATTAGGTGTTGTGTCAGATATGTTGATTCAGTTCCAAGAGTCCATATGATATGAAAAAAAAGAGAGACACCTTTAACAGCTTATTTTATAGTTGCCCAACAACGTACTGACCCCCCCGATCAGACTGACGTTTTACTTTGATATTACAGGAAGTGACTGCAGCTCTGTGCAGAAATTAATTAGAAAAATCTTCATCATGAGGCACATTTTTTAAAATTTGAGAATTTCATTCAGCCCCATCAGTATCGAACCACACTGAGAGCCTACAGCCATGCTAGCAGCTCGGCTAAACACTAACATCAACATGCTAACATGCTAATGTTTAGCAGGTATAATAATTACCATCTTAGTTTAGCGTGCTAACATTTGCTAATGAGCAGTAAACGCGAAGCACAGCTGAGGCTGATGGGAATTTGTTCGTTCATTCTGCAGGTTTCTGATCATAAACCAAAGTTCTGGTCACATTAAAATGTTGACCTGATGGTGGCGCTACATGAAAAGTCAGGAGATCAAAAATCACCACGTTTATCCGTCCTAAATTTCATGAAATTCCACCTAATAGTTGTCGAGATATTTCACTAAATGGCAAAGCTCTGAACCTCGTTATGTCTACAAGTAAAACCTAAAAAGTAAAATCGTCCTTTGGAGAACTTTAATGTCCTTAAAGATGGACATTTCCAGAGGCGTGCCGCTAGCATGGCTACAAATCCTTCATCAATAAAACAGATAAGAGCAGATAAAAGCATGTTGAGATGATCTTCGAGTCAGGGGTGAATACGCGTTTGGACGACTACAATTTAAGCAAAAATGCTCCAATATTGCAAAAAGAAAGAAAACAAAAATATTCCAGCACAACCAGAGGCACCGTTAATGAACAGACCAGAGTTTGTTAATGCCCCGTACCCAACAAGAAGCCAGAAGTCATGATCAGTTCACCAGACAAAGACAGACCCGAACTGACAGCCACCAAGCCAACGAAGAACAGCATCACATTTCAGCCCAGACATGCTCCAGAAAGAAAAGAGATGCACTAGTCTAACTGTGAGGGGATGAAGAGGTTTCTGAGACAGAAGCCCGGCGATTCCTCCCCAAAAACATGAACTAGACTTGAGCCTAAATGTCAGACAGAGGTTTGTATTTCCTCCTAGAAAAATATTGGCAATGTGGGGATAAGTCACATCACAACAAAGAGATGCATACTCTGTTTAATTCCATATTAACATACAAAAAGCTCTTCAGCACTTCTTTGTAATGCAGCAAGCTTGTGCTTTAATCTCAGGATTTGTGGTATTGTCCTTTGAGATCCATCTGAAGGAGCAGGTTCATACAACAAATCCCTCCGTTTTCAAGGAAAAAAAAGTTCCTTTCATGTTATTGTTTAATAAGCTCTCCTGTCGCAATCTGGGGACTTCCAATTTCTGAAATGGTAGCATCTACTGTATATCTTACAACGCCAATGATTTGATCTTTCAATACAGTAAGTGGACTTGTCCCTGCTGAATTTGGATACAACATCATTTTGGCAGTTCAGGATTCAACAGAAATGTACATAATGCAAACATCACCACTTCAAAAAGAGGATTCCTTTTTGTGTTGATAATGCCAGTCCAGCAGGTTCAGGAACAGAAAGCACTTATTCTGAAGACTAGGAAGACCTGAATATCTTTTCCTATAAAAAAGAAACACAGCCCAGATATAGTTTGTGTGTGTTGACATTGCAATATTGCAATTTCACATTTAGTGCTCACAGTTGACACACTTAACTCACGAATGAAAACTCAATCACTACACTTGACCGACACCACTGAAAACATCTGTTAGGCTACCGCGCCTGTTCGACCTCGTCCTCCATACCTGCTGAACGCGACGCTCAGCGTCTTTTCTGCCTGAGCTCAGGGATACGAGTGGGGAAAGAGATGGGGTGGGGGGAAGTTAACTGGGATTGTTGGTTGGTCATTTGGTCACTGGTCGACTGGGAGAGGGAGGAGTCTTCAGGTACTTGGGTTTGGGTTTCCAGAAGGGGGTCAAACTGGGCTGTTGGAGGACAGGGGTTTTATTTGTTGGGGGAAGGCTGCTGGTCAGTGGTTTTCTGTTGAAAAAGTCGTAGGATAATTTGGAAGTCAGGAACGTTGGTTTAAAGGTATCAGTACATCTCAAACTCTGTGTTAAAACGTCCAAAAGCATCTGAAAGTGTCTTCACATATTTCCCGGCTGCTATATTGAGCAGGGGTCCGGGTATCCTAAAACCTTTTTGGGTTTCAGGATAAATTAGCTTGTTGGTGGACTGAGGGAAAATACCTTTGATTTAGGGACGCTGGTTTAAAGGTGCCTGAATGTGTCAAACAAAGTTCGTTCAATTGCCCAAACATGTCTGAAACCTCGTCCACCCAGAACTTTTTGACTATTGAGAGGAGAGTGTGTCTGGTGACTTTTCTAACTTTCCTTGACGAACAAGTTAACAAGGTGTTGAGATTGGGAACAACCGAGCAGAACACCAAGAATGTCTCTAACAAAAGACTGTCCAAATGTGTCATCACATACACGCTACAATGGCAGGCTTTTTGTCTCACCGTCTAGTGCGGGCACTCGGATGGTACTTTGTATGAACCAGTTTATTTGAAGCATTTTGAGCCGTTTGGGGTTTAAGAGGGAGGTCACGTTTGACTGCTACTGGACTGGAGAAGGTAAGTTTGGGTTTTACTCGCTAGAGGAATACTGTTGATCGACGTTTTTTTGTTGAAGGAACACATTTTAAGTCTTAAGATCATTTGGAAGTTTGGGATGTTGGCTCAAAGGTTTCATTACACCTCTGCAGTGCTCGCTGGATCGTCCAACAGCATCTGAAAGTTGTGCCCCCACACCTTTCCCGACTTCTGAATTGAGCGGGGATGGCACATGACAATTGTTGTTAGGGTTCCTAAAACCCATTTGAGTTTCAGGGTACACTAGATGTTTGGTGGACTGCGGGAAGATAAATTTAGGTTAGGGGCGCTGGTTTAGAGGAGCCAGAATGTGTCAAACTAAGTTTGTTGGATCGCCCAAAGAGTGGCTGAAACCTTGTCGCCCCCAGACCTTTTTGACAAGTGAGGGGATAGTTTGTCTGTCAACTTTTGCAACTGTCCTAAACGAACAATCCAACAAGGTGTTGAGAATGTAAACAACCAATCTGAGAACAGATAAAGTCACTGGTTGATGGCAAAGTTAAGGTATCTGGTGTTATAGTGCCAGAAATCTTCAAATGAAGTACTTGTTGGATGGCCAAAGACCTTTCTGATGATCTGTTGGAGGATTGGGGAAGGTAAGTGTGTGTTTAGTTGCTCCTGGTCAATGGGAAAAGTTATGGTTTTCTCACGACTGAAGAAAGGCTCAAGTCACACATTGATGCAGAAGTTAAAGGTGTTGGTTTAAGAGGATCAGTGTGCTTCAAACAAAGTGCTTATCGGATCCTTGAACAGTGATTGTACAGGCATGCAGGTGTTTAAGAAGGCAAGATTTGAACCTCTCAGACATGCACTCAGGCAGCACTTTGTACAAACTACTTCACTTGAAAGGTAAGTCAAGATAAATTAAGATTGTTGGCGATTAGGGGAATATTACAGTCATTGGTTGACTGGGAAAAGGAGGGTCCTCAGTCCATCAGGTTTAGGTTGTTCAGTTGTTGGGGCTTAAAAGGGCTGTTCCACTGGATTCATGGTGGACTGGGTAAGTTGTGTCTTGGATTCATCACATCTCGCCCTTCTCTACAACAGCCAGGTTTTCGCCCCACCTTCGAGAAGAGTGTAGGCATTCAGATGACACTTTGTACAAACTGGTTAATTTGAACCATAATTAAACTTTCTGCATTAAAGAGGGAAGGTCAGGTTTGATTGTTGGTTGATTGTGAAAGCAAAGTTTTGGTTTTAGTCACTAAAGTGATGTTGCTGGTTTTGGTTGTTGGGCGGCTGAACATGGTTTGAGTCGTTGGTTGTTGGGGAAGTTGATGTAAAGGCGTCAGTATGCTTCAAATAAAGTGCTTATTGGATGTCTAATACCGCCTCCCACCAGATTTTACTGCAGCGGAAACCAATAGTCACACCTGCTTAGTGGAACAATTGGCCAGGTGAGCTATTGTAAGCAGGTAAGGTTTCAACTTCTCTTCTCTTTTTTGTACAAACAAGTGCCAAACTATGAATTCCTTCAGGGACAGACTGAAACTGTGTACTGTTGTGCCATTTCTTGAATTCATCACATCTCCCCCCTCAGACTCTTTATCGTTATAGTGTTGATAAGACACGTGGTTTGTTTGAAGTGTACTGAACCTTTTGGACGCCACATTGGTGGACTGGGGGAGCAGAGGAAAGACTACATGCTTTTGTTGACTGACGATGGTTTTAAGTTGTCGGTTAATGGAGAAGTTGGGGGAATCAGGGACGTCAGCTGAAGATAAGGAGGAGCAGGGGTGAATTATTGGTTAAAGTTTAGGGTTGTTCAAAGGAAGAGGAGGTCAGGGTCGTGGGACTGCAGGAGCTGAAGGTTGTTCACATTAAGTTTGTTGGGACGAGGGGATGAACAGGTTCTCTTTTCAGTACGCGTACTCTATCACAACACTGCTTTTTAGACCAGTAACCCCTGACAGATGTTTGGTTTCATGTTCTCGGTTTTCTCCGTACCCATGTGAACCCATCTCCCCACCCCACAAGAGAACACAGGGGCCACTATAACAGGCACACACTGGTGTGATGATGAATTAAATCTCCCTTTGAGCATTCCCTCCACTGACGTCTATCACTAATTGGCATGATGACACTGGTACGTAAGCCATCCTGGACCCCAGCTCTGTGGGTGGAGCAGCCTACGTCTTCCCAGAGTCATGTGACTTGGGCTGTATATCTACCATTGACACAGTCTGACAATACAATGCAAACAAACAACATTTATACAGATTGGCAACTTCAGGGCACCATTCGGTGCAAGCAAATGTCTTTTTTTTTTTCAATATATATGTTTGAATTCCCGCAACTCAAGAGACAGAGCATTACTTTTTATTGTCCAAACTGCTGACAAGAGCTGGCAAAGAATGCTGGGAGGGTTCTGAGGTTTTGCTGTTGTTGTTGTTGCTGCCGTCACTGTCAGTGATCTCCTCCTGTTTCTTCTCCACCGCTGTCTCTGGAGGGTTGACGGCAGCCATCTTGTTCTCAGAGTTGGTGGTGGCGGCGTTGGTGGCGCAGCCTCCAACAGGGCTGCGATCGGGGCAGGCCGGCTCGGCTGTACCGTTGGTGGTGGCGACAGTTGCGACCACTGAGGAAGCAGGAATGTCAACGACCGGAGCTGCCTCAGTCTCGGGCTTGGCCGCAACCTCCGGCTGGACACCAGTCCCTGTGTCACCCCCTCCCCCTGCCACCGCCCCGACGCCGGGCTCTGCCTTACCCCCTGCCCCTCCACCGGGGCCGTTATCTGCTGTCAGGACTGTGCTGTCTTCTAGGACAGCCTGGCTGTCGGCGTCTCCTCCCGCTGCTCCGGGTGTCTGGTTGTTCCCTGCGGCTCCGTGCTCCTCTTGTTTGTCGTTTCCATCTGTGTTGCTGCCGGCTGAGGAGCTCCCAGCCTTCACTTTCTCCACGGAGTTGGCATCTGGTGCAGCTTCAGAACCGACTGCACCTTCAGCCCTGTCCTGGACCCTCGCACTGACGTCCTTACCCTCTGTCTCTGCCAGAGCTTGGTTGAAATTGAAGGCTTGGATGAGGCGAATCAGGTGTTTGACTTTTTCCAGGGAAAGCTGCATCTCTTTCTGACGAGCCAGGATGGTGTTTTTGGTCTCCATGCATTTCTGATGGACGAAGGACAACAGGGTTAGATTTCAGTCCGGCCCCGACACGGGTCACTTACAGCTACTGCAAGGACTTTATAACTGGTTATGACACGTCTCAATTCAAAAGCCTCTATATGGCTTTCATAAGCAAACAAAAGCATCAGAGAGAAGATTGATTTTCATTTTACATTTTTAAATTTTATTTTTGATGTTATCATTTTGTGATTATTGTCCACACTGGGGCAGCAAAATCAACAAATTATAGAAGTTCCTTGTAGAAGCTTTTAATAAGGTCGAGCATATAAATACACTAAGAAGCTCTGGGACGGTCTCGCCTAAAAAAAAAGAGACGTAACAAGATGATGAAGTCATAACAGGACAAAAACAATGTAAAAGACGTAACAAGAAAATAACAATATAAAAGATGTAGCAAAAGGAAAAACAACATAAAAGAGGTTACAAGATGTAACGAGACATATTAAGACATAACGGGATGAAAACAACAGAAAAGACGTAACAAGAGAAAACATCTTGAAAACAGTATAAAAGATGTTACGTGACAAAAATGACTTAAAAAAATGTAACATGACAAAAATGACAAGACTGAAAAGGTGTAAAAGACGTAAAGTCAGAGAGGGAGACTCTCTGGAGGTTCAGTTTCTGTCCTTCTACTTGAATACAGAACATGAGGACTTTTGCCTCCTCTGCTTTTTGATGACGATGCTTTAATTCTTTCTTTGATTGTGTTTCTCACCGTTATGGAGTTGCTGAGTTGTTTGACTCTCTGTTCCAGCTGCTCTCGCTCCAGTTTCAGCTCAGAGCTCCATTTCATCAGTTTCTGTTTCTCCTCTTCTTTAGCTGCAGCAGAGAACAAGAAAACACAACGTTCATCTCAGTCCACATGATGTTTTATTTCATCACTAAACTGTGACGACGACGGAAACGAATAAACTATTGACGACAAAAGTGCCGACGAAATCTCAGTTCACTATGTCCTGACAACACGAGTTAAGTCACAATAATCAGCATCACAAAACACTAATAAATCTCAACAAGCTTCATCTTCACCTGCGGTCTGTCAGGTGGGAAGAAAAGAAAGAGGAGGGACGACCTGCACCTGACAGAAGGACTGAGCGTATCGTCCCTGATTAAGATCAAGATTAAAGATGTGCAAAAAACACACCTGCAGAGTCTAAAAGTTAATTCCCTTCAAAGACTAAATATAACAAATAGTATTAACAAGTTGTGTGTGGATTCAGGGCGTGTCGCTGTGCTCTGAAGCCGAGCTCACAGTAAAAATCTCCTTCTAAAGAATCATTGATGATTTCTTACGACTCATTAACAGACACAAACTCGTCTCCCTGAATGCCAAATAATTTGAACTGCTCCTTTAAAACAGAGTTCAGCAGAGAACCTCGGTAAGATCTACGAAGTCTGTTTTGTCAGGTAATAAATATGATCAGTGTTTGAGAACCAATAATGACGCATCAATAAAGAGTTCACAGTGACACATTCTCAGGGTTTGATTACTTCTCACTGGATATTTTCACAGCCGGAGGAAATATTCTTCAGCAAAATATATTATAAATATATTATATAATATATAATATTTATTATAATAAATATATTACAGCATCATGAAACTGCCTGAGAAAATTATGTCTGAAATTTATACCTTAAAGACGAACTAAAATCAGATTAATAATAAAAGTGCTGCATCGGGTCAAAACAGAAGTCCTGGGAATAAAAAAAAAAAACACCCCAGAATAATCAGGTCCTCTTTAAGAATAAAACCAGTAATTAGATGAACTGCCATGAAATCAGACATTTAAGGCCCCAACAATCCCCCAAAACACTCAGGAAACTCTGGAGGAAGTAATTATTATAAAAGGCACAACAGATCATAATTAAATTAGTGTTATTAACAATTTATCAGGCTGCATTTATGAACTAACAACAGGTTCTTTGATTTAATCATCTGAGTGTCTCAGATCTTCGCAGACTTTCCAGAAAACTCTTTGTTTTATTTTCATCAAAATTAAGACTGACTGAATCTGGACTAAAACTGAGCGACTGAGACTAAAACGACATTAAAAACTTGAACAGGTCCTGGCTCGTCCCAGCAGGTGTTTGAGAGAAGAGGAGGATCTACTGTCACCTTCTTTGTAAGCGATGTAGGAATGAACAATAGCCAGAGTACCGGGCCAGGGAATGGCTTCTTCTTTTTTCAGGATCTGCAGAGAGAAACTGGCAGTTGTCACAGAGGTCGAGGCTCAGAAAAGATCAGAGGAGGATCAAACTGAGGCGCCACCCTGTGGTGAGGCCGGGAGGGGACAAGCAATGGGGTGGATGGATGTGAGATGCCAATCTGTACTGACACAATGAATGGGACAGAAGCACAAAAAAACAATACTGCATCATGTGTACAAATGCTTACAAAGGATTGAACAGTCCTAACGTTCAGGACAGTGTCAGCACTTCTTACAGTACAGCTACTCTCTGTCTGGACTGCGGTACCCACTTTCCCCCTGACTCAGGATCCGTCACGGCTGCTGCGGTTACCTGATCTTGACATTTTGGACAGATCCACATGCCTTTAGGAATGGTTTTCAGGGGTGGATCCAGGCAGTCCAGGTGATAAACACGAGAACACGTGTCGCACATGAGCAACTGGCCACTGCGTCTGCACACAGTGCAGAAATCCTCATGGATGTCTCCCTGTGAGGAAGAATTGGACCAATCAGTTTCCCCGCCCAACTGAGCCCCACCGACCACGTGTGGAGAGGCGGGGCGAGGCAGCGTCATCTGGTTTGGTTTAGTTGGGCCTGGTTTGAGTGTCTAATGGACATGTTGTGTTAATTAAGTCACAGAGACGTTAGCATGTGTTCTGAGTAGTAGTTATTACAGGACACTGTTCACTTTGTAAGGCTGAATCAAAGAAAACCAACTGATGACTGATGATAATCACATGGAGACAACAGACTAATGGACATGTTTGTGGAGGTCTCGGGGTGCAAATGACTGACAGAGCTACTGGGCCAATAGGACTGTGTGTGACGGGCTGTCCAACCCTCTGAACTGTCCGTCTCCCCCATCGTTACTTACATCCCCAGAGCTGGGGCTGGGCAGGGGGAGGGGATGGACGGGGCTGGAGGGGGAGGTCGGGGTGAGGCTGCCCAGCTCCGGGACGCTGCTGTATTTGGGTGGGCGACCTGGGTGAAATGAGACAGACGACAAAGACGGAAAACAAAGAAAAAAAAGAAAGATGGAGAGGGGGGAAGAAAACAAAAACAAACAGTCTGTATGACATACCTTGGAAAGGGAGTCTTCGTTGGCTAGCGTGAGACAGGGGAGCGTTCAGGGAGGAAGAGGAGGAAGAGGAGGAGTCAGAAGCACAGATAGCAGTGTTAGTGCAGGAGACTGGCTCCGCGCGAGCTGAAGCCGAGCACCAGTGCAACCTGCTGCAGTCGTCTATGAAGCTGCGTCGCACGTTAACACATCAGACTGAGTTTATTAAAGAGCGTCAGCAGGGCTGCAGCCGGCGTTTACCCACAATCCTCCACCTGCTTTCACCTCACGTGTTTTCTTATTTTAATTTTAATCAGTCCCTCCAGGAGGTCATGATGTCATGATCGCAACAATTCACACAAATTCAACCTGCAACTTTTACACAAATCTGACCAACCATCATTAACTTTCACCAACACTTCTGTATTTTGTAATTTTGTGCCGTTTTGACTGAACTTTATCTCCAAAGACATTTTACCGTTTTAAACCACAACAATCCTCAAAAAGCCCACAAACTCCTGCAGGAGCTGAATATTTTAAACACCCTGTGTGTTATTGACATCTATCAACACTCTTTTATCTTTTTATTTTGTTTTGTTTACTCAGTTTGAGCTCAAAAAGATTTTGTGTCTTTGTGGAAGATCCACCAGCTGCACCTCTTCATTTAGAAATAAAGCAGATGTTGTTAGAATTTTTGTGATCCTGAGACTTTTCGGTGAGGTGTGGAGCAGAGTGCAGTTTGAATCTCACTGGTTACCTCAAGTTACCTTTGATTTTTAATCGATTATACAAAGAAAATCGCAACTTATCTTCTGCAATTTTTCACTGCAAAAAATCTCTAAAAACATTGTAACATGCATCACAATTTTTGAGAAATGTTGCCTTGCAATTTTAAAACAGCCTGCAAAATCCTGGAGGGCTGTTATATTTATTAAAGGAGCAACATGAAGGATTTACTGCGAGGATTCAGACTGCAAATATGAGCAACATGTCATATTGTGACGCGTTTGTGTTAGTGTGCGTTTTACTGACACGCACATAACAAATATTCTCTAAACTGATTCTGTTTCTGTCATGTATTTTGCACAGAAAAATATCTGATTGTGATTAATCTTATTTCTTATTCTTATTGTGATGGTGTGATTTCTTTAGGACAGGACGTCTCTGCTTCACCACATTCATTCATTGAAAAAGTTTTTTCTTTTTTTAGTTTTTTTAATGACTTTTTTAATCTATCTTTGTCATGTTTTTGTCCTGTTACGTCTCTTTCGTCTCGTCCCGTCTGTCCTGTGTGATAAACTCTGATGGATCCACCAGTCAATCAGTCTTGATGTTGGAATGATGCAAAATAAAAATAATCAATAATTCACCTCAAAGTCATTAAAACTAAAGTAACGAGTCTGTTTATAAGATGCGAGGAGGAGAAAGTTCAGATATTTGTGTTCAGATGTAGAAAAATAAAAACTACCTGAGAACTCTACATGTACAGTAACAGAGTATTTGTACTTAGTTACTTCCTCCCTCAGTGATTGGACGGTGCAGCAGGTGTGAACAGGTTGAGCAGCTGCAGCCCTCTGACAGCTACATTCAGCCCACTGATGTGATAAAATGTGACACTGAGAGTTACAGGTGATTTCAAGTTTTAGTGTTTTGTCCTGAGGTCAGATGGAGGTCGTGCAGAGACAGTTTAGTGTCGTTAAACCGTGAAACAGAAGGTCACCTGCTGACTGAAGCTTCACAGATTCACTTTTAGTGTTCTGAGATGTTACGTGACAAAAGCTGATTCGTGTTAGTCGTGTTATTCCCTGCAGTCGTGTCAACAGTGGCTCTGAATTGTGAATTTTGCCTCTGTGGAATCTGATGCTTTGATTTATTATCATTAACGTCAGGTTTCAGGTGAGGACTCGTCTGTTTCAGGTGCTTCTGCTTTAGCTCGTAAATTCCTACAACTCTCAGGATGCCTTTCAACAAATCTCAGGACAGACAACAGGTGTGAAGGTCCAACCAGATTTATACTTCTTCATCAAGGTGTTGCAGAGGTTATAAACAACCACGGGGCAGCAGAGGGTTTAATGTTGAGCTCAGCTGCAGCTACGGAGGATTATTCTCAATCTAATTTAATCTAAAACATCTCAAAATGTCTTCATAAACTAACTGCATCAACTCCTGCATTTAATCTAAACCCTGAGCTTCATTAAAGGGACAGTTCGGATTATTAGAAGTGTGGCCGTATGACGTATGTCTGCGTTTTTGGAGAAGCAGCAGGAGTTCAGCTGTGGACTCGGTCACAGCAGTAACATGTACTTTAGACTCTTTTTCACATTTTTCACAGATTTTCACATCTTTACCTTGTTTTCCTTTTCAGGAAACCACAAACATCACTCAAACCAACCAACCAAACTCTATTAATAAAATCAGTCATTTTATCTCACAGAACTCAGGAGTTGTTGGTCTGCTGCTGCCTCCATCTGTTAGTGTGTTTGTGTTGTTGTGAGACTTCAGTGTTTTAAAGGGTTCGTTAAGAATCACTGAAGTCACACAATAACTCACACAAACTATCAGATGGAGGCAGCAGCAGACCAACAACTCCTGTGTTCTGACATTTAAAATGACTATTTTTGTCAGTGGAGTTTGGTTCGTGATATCTCCGTTACATAAGGTCCATTTCCTGTCAGAAAAGTCTGTCAGTGAGGTAAAGTGGCGAAAAATTATAAATATAGTGTCCTCTTACAATTACAATGAATCTTTTTAATATCTTAAACTTGTTTTGCTGCTGACACACAGATTGGGTAATAATTTGCATGTTTTAAAATCAATCATTAACCATTAACATGTCT
Source organism: Lutjanus campechanus (assembly GCA_027495735.1). Lineage (NCBI taxonomy): Eukaryota > Metazoa > Chordata > Actinopteri > Lutjaniformes > Lutjanidae > Lutjanus > Lutjanus campechanus. Next base: position 10,142 of record JAJHUR010115372.1, on the reverse strand, counting down.
GTGCAGAGCTGCATGTAACTGTCAACATCCCCAACAATCTACAGCCTGTTTTTATTGTGATTATGTGATTCATTTCAAAGCTATGCTGCAAAACTGCATATTCTTCACTCAAACTGAAAAGATTATTATTAATTGTTACTTAATAAATTAACCTCTCAGTTAGGACCTGTTTCAGTAATGGTAGCTCAGCTTCCTGCTCCGGTGCTCCTGCTGTTTCTCTGTTACTGACCGTGGATCAGCACCTCATACAAACACAAATAATCAAATAATCCGAACTGTCCCTTTAAAATGTGGCAGAAACAGGAAACATCATATTTCTGGTTGAATCTCTTGTATTTTCATCTTTCAGGTGGTTCATGTGGAACAAGTATAAATCCGGTTTTACACATTAAACCTGACTGAAGCGACAGGAAGCAGCAGAAGGAGGGAAGAAGACTCGTTTCACAGCATGTTGTTAGTAGCAACAGATTAGTTTCTATTCTACTGATTCTACTGATTCTACTGAATCTACTGAATCTACTGAATCTCCAGCAGCCTCAGTGAAGCTGCTCCACTCTGCTGACTCTCCTGCTGCACTGTGTCGTATCTCCACCTGATTCTACTCCCTGTCTGTCTTTACTGTGTCTATTCTACCGTCTCTGGTCTGCAGGTACCAGCTGCTGGTCTGTGACCTGAGCATCAGTGTTTCATACGGACCTCTCTTCCTGGTTCCCTGGTGCAGAGGGCTGTTCAGGTAACTCACTGCACTCTTTTTCCTCTGAAACAAAAAAAGAAAAGAGGAAAAACATGTTGATGTTTTCATTCTGGTGAAACTATCTGAAAAATGTTTGTTTTAAAGATCCTTCTGTTGGTGTTCGTACCTCCGGTTCAAACACGGCGCCGCTGTACACCGGGTTGGCCGTCGTTCTCCTCTTCCTCTCTTGTCGTTTGCTCTGGATTTCTGTAATCAGAACAGAAGTTTTAATGCAGAAACCCTCCAGGAGGAGGAGGAGGAGGAGGAGGAGGAAGAGGAGGAGGAGGAACCTGCAGGATCCTCCAGTTGTTCTAACAGTTACTCACCTTCCAGGTGGTCGTGTGTTACGAGGCCCAGAGACACCATGAAGGCCAGTTTCTAAAAGAGACAAACAGATCAGTTAGAGAACCTGTTGGAGAACCTGTTAGAGAACATGTCAGTGACACCGAACACATGATCTGTCAGTCGTCTCTCTGCTCTACCTCTGGGTTCTCCTCTTTCTTGGGTCTGGGAGGAGGAGACAGCGGAGGAGTGGAGGAGGAGGGGAGGCTGACGACGGCCTTCTGCTCGGCTCCACCTCCTGATTTAACAGTCTGCTGAGAGGAGGAGGAGGAGGAAGAGGAGGAAGAGGAGGAGGAGAAGGAGGAGCAGTAAGAACATATTTCAGCCAAATAAAGTTTGGGAACCACTGGGTCAAATAAAGGTAAAATAAAAAGGTTGTGTTCAGGTCCTACCTTGGGCTCAGTGGTCAGGCTGCTGATCTGGATCGGCTGGGCGGGAGTCGGGGCGGGGATAGGGGTGGGGTTGGGCGCCTGGGCGGGGCTGGCGAGGCGGGTGGGGGCAGCGGAGACCGGCGTGGTGATGACGATGCCCGTCAGCGGGGTAGAGCCGGTCTTGCCGCAGGGCTGCCCGTTGACGATGCGGACCTGGTGGATGGGAGCCGCCGAGGGCAGCGAGGACGACAGCTTGGTGGCCAACATGACGGGCCTCTGGAGCAGCTGGGGGGCCGCCATCATGGGCGGGGGAGGGGCCGGGGCGATGGGAACGTTGGTGGGTGTGGCCGGTTTTGGCCTGACCTGGTGACAGCAGACAGCCAATCAGAGAACAGCCGCGAAATGACCCGACACTGCTGAGTGACGCCACTGTGGACCTCTGACTGCTCTACGACTACATCTGAGTCCTACTGATGCACCACCTGAATTTATCATTCAATCAAGGACAAGAATCACTGGATGTCCAGTCATTTTTTACAGTTAAACGATGATGAAACAGAGATACTGATTATAGAGGAAACTAACGGCTAACAGACAGAAATCTCCTTTAAGTTGTCACAAAGGACCTCAGAACCAAATAAATTGAGTGAAATCGAGATTTTATCATTTGAGAAATATCTTCAAAGTCAGGATCTTAAAAACCCGTCCATGCTTTTATTTCCAGTCGGCTGAACAACTGTGACAAACTAGAGGCCATTAGACTGACTCCCAGTAAATTTTAGAGTTGATTTTAAAATATTATTGCTCATTTTTGAGGCCCTACATGGTCTGACTGGCACATGACGACTGAACATTCACAAAAGTTTTCTGAAAAGTTTTTACACAACATTGAATTATTGTTTTTAAATTAACACAACGTGCAAACTTCTTCTTCTCTTGAGTTTTATTGCAGTTCATCCACAAGTGTTACAATGTCGCCCTCTGCTGGACTGTCTGTTAAAGGTGCTGTGCTTTTCTAATCCAACACGGTTTCATTTATTTGGGAAGGTGGTCCTCGGAAATGTTTTAACAGTCAAAAGTGTGTTTTAAGTTACTAAAGGTTGAGAACTTCTACGTTGACATAAATCAAACCTTCTTACGTATGAAGTGATGAACGGCTCCTGGTGACCTGCTCTGTTCTGTTAGTTTATAGGTTTATTTCACGGTGTTTATCTGACGGCTGTTACAGCTGCTGCTAACAATGATCCCACGACTGAATCAGCCAGAGCTCCCAGCGGCATCACTCAGCACAGATCAACACCATCAACATGTTTCCACTTAAAGGGTTAAAACACACCAACAGCCAGGAACACAAAATACCAAGAAGCTGCAGGAAAACGAGCTCTCACCACAGAAGGTAAAACACACACTCACACTCACACACACACACGCACACACACATTCACAGGCAGGAAACCTTCAAAACAACCCGTTCACAGGTCAGTTGGAAAATTAAAAAAGCACAACGAGAGGAGAAGAGATGAGTAGAGGCAGCACAGAGCAAACAATGTTTTAGTGCCACGGAGCAAGGCATGAGTGTTTGCTTTGGTGCACTCCTGCCCTCTGCTGGAGAGTGAGCGAGTCACCTCATGTGGGCCACACACAGGTCTGAGGGGGTTAGGGTTTGGAGGCGGGTCTTACAGGGACGCACCTGTGGCTGAAAGGTGGGTCGAGGCGTCAGTCTAGGAGGAGGGACAAACTGAGGAACTTTGATTGGCTGGGCGGTGGTGGTGGCCTGCACCTGAGACAAAACCACAGCAGATGTGGATCTGTGCTGCTGTTACACCGACACGTCTGTTACACTGACACGTCTGCTACACTGACACGTCTGCTGCTGTTACACTGACACGTCTGCTACACTGACACGTCTGCTACACTGACACGTCTGTTACACTGACACGTCTGCTGCTGTTACACTGACACATCTGTTACACTGACACGTCTGTTACACTGACACGTCTGCTGCTGTTACACTGACACGTCTGCTACACTGACACGTCTGCTACACGTCTGCTACACTGACACGTCTGCTGCTGTTACACTGACACATCTGCTACACTGACACGTCTGTTACACTGACACGTCTGCTGCTGTTACACTGACACGTCTGCTACACTGACACGTCTGTTACACTGACACGTCTGCTACACTGACACGTCTGTTACACTGACACGTCTGCTACACGTCTGCTACACTGACACGTCTGTTACACGTCTGTTACACTGACACGTCTGCTACACTGACACGTCTGCTGCTGTTACACTGACACGTCTGCTACACTGACACGTCTGTTACACTGACACGTCTGCTACACTGACACGTCTGTTACACTGACACGTCTGCTGCTGTTACACTGACACGTCTGCTACACTGACACGTCTGTTACACTGACACGTCTGCTGCTGTTACACTGACACGTCTGTTACACTTACACTGACACATCTGTTACATGTCTGTTATACTGACACGTCTGCTACACTGACACATCTGTTACATGTCTGTTATACTGACACGTCTGCTACACTGACACGTCTGCTACACTGACACGTCTGCTACACTGACACGTCTGTTACACGTCTGTTACACTGACAAGTCTGTTACACTGACACGTCTGTTACATGTCTGTTACACTGACATGTCTGTTACACGTCTGCTACACTGACACGTCTGTTACACTGACACGTCTGTTACACTGACACGTCTGCTGCTGTTACACTGACACGTCTGCTACACTGACACGTCTGCTACACTGACACGTCTGTTACACTGACACGTCTGCTACACTGACACGTCTGTTACACTGACACGTCTGCTGCTGTTACACTGACACGTCTGTTACACTGACACGTCTGTTACACTGACACGTCTGCTGCTGTTACACTGACACGTCTGCTACACTGACACGTCTGTTACACTGACACGTCTGCTACACTGACACGTCTGCTGCTGTTACACTGACACATCTGTTACACTGACACGTCTGTTACACGTCTGCTACACTGACACGTCTGTTACACTGACACGTCTGTTACACTGACACGTCTGCTACACGTCTGCTACACTGACACGTCTGCTGCTGTTACACTGACACGTCTGTTACACTGACACGTCTGCTACACTGACACATCTGCTGCTGTTACACTGACACGTCTGCTACACTGACACGTCTGTTACACTGACACGTCTGCTACACGTCTGCCACACTGACGCGTCTGTTACACGTCTGCTACACTGACACGTCTGTTACACTGACACGTCTGCTGCTGTTACACTGACACGTCTGTTACATGTCTGCTACACTGACACATCTGTTACATGTCTGTTATACTGACACGTCTGCTACACTGACACATCTGTTACATGGCTGTTACACTGACACATCTGTTACACTGACACGTCTGTTACACGTCTGCTACACTGACACGTCTGTTACACTGACACGTCTGTTACACTGACACGTCTGCTACACGTCTGCTACACTGACACGTCTGCTGCTGTTACACTGACACGTCTGTTACACTGACACATCTGCTGCTGTTACACTGACACGTCTGCTACACTGACACGTCTGTTACACTGACACGTCTGCTACACGTCTGCCACACTGACGCGTCTGTTACACGTCTGCTACACTGACACGTCTGCTACACTGACACGTCTGTTACACGTCTGTTACACTGACAAGTCTGTTACACTGACACGTCTGTTACATGTCTGTTACACTGACATGTCTGTTACACGTCTGCTACACTGACACGTCTGTTACAGTGACACGTCTGCTACACTGACACGTCTGTAACACGTCTGCAACACTGACACGTCTGTTACATGTCTGTTACAGTGACACGTCTGTTACACTGACACGTCTGTTACACGTCTGTTACACTGACACGTCTGTTACACTGACACGTCTGTTACACGTCTGTTACACTGACACGTCTGTTCCACTCACACGTGTTGCTGTTACACTGACACGTCTGCTGCTGTTACACTGACACGTCTGTTACACTGACATGTCTGTTACACTGACATGTCTGTTACACTGACACGTCTGCAGCTTGTGGATGAATTTCGTTGTGCTTCTTTCTACTGAGACTTGCATAATCAGGACGTTGGGGTCACATGACCTGTGCGTTTGAGCTCAACTTCTCCTTTGCTTTTGTTTTACATGAACATGTGGCGACATGAGATAAACTGGAGTCACGTCAAAGTTTGACTGGTCAGTGAGCTGCTACTGGTGCTGCTGTCAGTTTGGCTGCTAAAAGGCCACCACTCACACCACAGCCTGCTGGATTAGAGAAACATCCTTCACTCAGTGCAGGGGCACTTTTCACCTCTCTAAAACCCCCTGAAGGCAGTTTAAGAACCCACAGGTCAACAGACAGCTGTCAAAATGCTCGTCTACACTCAGTAACTCTCCTCAGCTCTACAGATGACAACACAAACTGTACAATAAGTCAGATTCAAGGAAGACGATGATGATGCACGGCGGCGGGAACCAGATCTTACCACCATGGCGTTCTTGGATACCAATCGCACGGGCTCCGAGCTCTGATTGGTCAGCTTGCTGGCCACCTGCAGGTTGATGGGGGTGTTCTGCGAGTCGGGTTTGGTGATAGCTGTGGTTACCATAGCAACAGTGGCCGGGCGTTGTGGCAGGACAGAGCCGGGCAGGGCGGGTGTGGCGGCAGCTTTCAGCACCAGAGGTAGAGTCTTTGTGGTGAGGACCGGCGTGACTGTCAGGGTCTGTTGAGGGAAAATTTAACCCACGTGACTGATGTTAATCTGTGGCAAAACTGTGATTTTGGGCTGTAAAAATGAAATTTGGTTGACTAAATTTGATTTTCAATATCAGACACCAAACTGTGACAAAGATTCTGATAACATTTCCTGCTTCAATGTCAGTTTTGGGTCACTTTAATTAACACAAGTGTGTGTTTCCTACCTGCTGCAGTCCTCCAGGTATCTGCTGGCTCTGCAGCAGGTTGGCCGGCTTGATGTCGCCGCCTGCTGGAGGAGCTTGGACGTGCAGCTGCAGCTTCGCCTCCGGCTCCTGCTTCACCAGCAGCTCCTTCCTCAGCTGCTCCACCACCTTTTTCTGCAGGAGGAGGAGGAGGAGGTTAAACAATTATTGTTGGAGCTGTAGCTGGAGTTCTGCATCACTTTTGGATTCAAACTTGTTTCTGTCTCGTTTGTTTAGGAGGCGGGAGGAGGAGGATCACTGTTCTCTCTCTCTACATATATATATATATATATTTATGCACATTTCTGACATTTTATGGACCAAACAACTAATCAGTTAGTGGAAAAATTATTGGCTGATTGATCCCTAGTTGAAAAACAGGTCCAAACCTGTTTGGACCTACTTTTCAACAGATAAGATTGTGACAGGATCAATTAATCAATTAACTGGACTCCATTTACGACATGAATCCTGTGCAGCACTGACAAACTGACAAATCTGGACTTTGAAGGCCCGCAGAATCGCTGAGTCAGCCATTTTGAAAAGACAAACCTGAAGCAGCAACTGATTATCCCGCAGCACGAGAAACTCATCAGTGCCTCTTTTGAAAAGGTCAATAATCAATAATCACTGCAGCTGTAACGCTCAGACCTGCTACAGTCACAGCACACACACACACACACTGACGTACGGAGTCAGGACTGAGAGATAAAGCACATCTGTTGCTTAGCAACACTTGACTCTCAGGCAGCAACTTCATGCAGTGACACACGACCACAAAGAGGCCTGAAGACAGTTTTATTAGTTCTGATTATTGTTTTTAATTAATCAGAAAGTATATTATGGTAATTTTAAAAATTGTAAAATTGAAACATAAAAACGTTTGATTTATTTTTCATGACCTCTGACGGCCGACCTGCAGACACTCGTCAGGAATCACGAGTCTAAACTGTGGAGAGTTTAAACCCTAAAACACCCGACATTTAAAAAACATTCCCCGTTTATTAAAACACCAACAAGCCCTGCTGAACAGCGTGTCCTGTTCCAAACACACAACAAAATAACTTCTAACTAAATAACAAAATGTTCCAAATAAATAAAAAATGTTTTGAGCAAATAAATGGTTTAAATAAATAAGAGTTATCAATAATATTAAAATGTTCTAAATAAATAAAATGTTCCACATAAATAAAAAAAAACATTTTTTATTTATCTGGAACATTTTATTTATTTAGACGTTCTAAATAAATAAAATGTTCCAAATAAAGAAGAAAATACTAGAAATAACAAAAAGTTTTAAATAATAAAATGTTTAAAATAAAGAACAAAATGTTCTCAATAATAAAAGTTCTAAATAAAATGTTACAAATAAATTACAAAATGTTCTAAATAAATACAGTTAATAAGATGTTTTAAATAATTCAATTGTTTTAAATACATAAATAAATAAATGATTTAAATAACAAAATGTTCTAAATAAATGATATGTTCTAGCTGAAGAAAATAATGTTCTAAATGATAAATAGTTCTAAATGATAAAGTAAAATGTTTATTGTTTCCTTAGTAAGTTTGTACAGTCAGATGTTACGTCACCGTCACACTGTCCAACACATCTGAACAAAAACTGACAGAAACATTTATTAAAACTCTACAAATCTCTGCTAACAGTTGTGTTGTCATTGCAGTAGGTGCTTCACCATCTGTTGCCTCTCAGTGACCTCGGCTGGTTTATATTTGTGCTTTTAAAGGTTTGTGATGAATGCGAATGTACAGAAAATCATCAGTGGATCATTTTGATACTGAAGGAAACTTTATTAAAAAATCTCCTGAATGTTGACATTTGACCAAAGTGTTATAACTCGTCTGTTATAACCTTAGAGGTTATAACAGTGGTGTGACAGCAGCCTCCCTCAGCTGAACGGCTGCGGTCGAACAGTCTGCAGGTATGTGACCGGTTGAAACTCGTCCTCAGAAGCTCCTCCAGGGTCTCATTTACATGAAAGACACCAAGTTTCAGCAAGTCGTCCACAAACTGTTTCAGCTGCTTCACTTTGTCTCGTCTGTGGAGCTGCAGACACGTTCAGACGACCAACAGACGCTCCAACACCAGACTGACCGAGTCTGCATGTAAATCACAAACTCCAGCACATTTAGAAACAAACTCAGATGAGTTCACAACGTTTTCTGACATTTTATGAACCAAACAACTGATCAAAAAGTGACATTAACTGATCAATTAATTGAGAATAACCATTATCTGTCTGAAAACCATCCAGGAGCACAAACACGAACCAGCTTTTTACTTTTACTGATAATCTGCATCATTTGTTCTCAGCAAATTTCAAACCAACATTCAGAGACGTCGGCCTGCATCTGCACACGTTATAAATCCATCAGTGTTCTTCAAAGTAGCTTTAAAAGCAATAATTCTTCTTCTACAAGCAGCGGCTGTAATTCTGCACTTATCACTGAAGACATGAAAACAAACAGTAAGCATGTAGAGAGCAGATAAAAATAGGAAGCTCGCTCAAAGTGGTTAAAAATAAAGACACAAGACAAAAAACACGAGATTCACAGAGAGTCCAACATGAACCGAGTCCAGAGACGAGAGGTTCATGTGTCTGGACCGTCTCAACACAAACTGTAACTGGTTAACTGGTTAGTTTGGTTAAAACAGCAGCAGCATGTCTGTAAATACATTCAACCCTC
>JAJHUR010115368.1:1366-17567 GCA_027495735.1 Lutjanus campechanus | reverse complement strand
CTCCTCCTCCTCCCCTCCCCCTCTCCTCTCCGCCATACGTTCCTCCTCTCTTCTGTGTGTGTGTGTGTGTGTGTGTGTGCGCCGGTAGTATTCAGAAGGTGTGTGCAGCTGATCTGCGCCGCCTCTCTGCTCCCCCAGACTCCTTCTCTGTGTAAGTACCTCAGCCCTCTGTCACTGTGTGGATGTCGGTCTGTGTTCATGTCTGTGTGAGTGGATGTGAGTCGGTGGTGTTGTGTCATGTTTCGTCTTGGGTTCGACTGATAATCGATTTGATGATACTGAAACCAGTCAGTGTAAAAAGGTATTTTACCTTCAATTTACCATAATTTCCAATTATGATATCCCCTATTTTCTTCACTATTTTCTTCTTCATTTATTGTATCTCCCATGACAACTGTTTTTAGTTGTGCTTGTGTCATTTTTATGTACTATCAGTTTGCAGCAACTATGTACATAAAATGTGAAAAATAAATAATCCTAATATTTGATTTTAGGGCTACAACAAATACTTTTATAATCAATTAAGGAATGATTTTGAGTAAGAATTTAGTCTGATAAAATGCCCAAGTAATGCCAGAAAATTTTAGAATGGCCCATCACAATTTCCCCTAAGAGGCAAGTAAGAAAAAAAAAATCAGGTGATCCGTTTTCTGTCTGATATAAATTGTTTTCTCTCTTGCGTTTATAACTTAAGAACAGGTGAAAAAAACGTTTTGAGGAATCCTTAATTTGAGGAACAGTATCAAGTTACTGTTTTTTCATCTGTGAAAGCGGGTTTAAAAAAAAGGGATTTGGAAGGGATTTTTCTTTTCTTTTTTCTTTGGTCAGGATAATTTTTTTGTTTATTGCTGTAATACTCATTTTGGCCACAAGAGGCTGCAGTAGACCGCTGCCCCATGTTTCAGTCGGACTAAAAATATTCAGGTGAGTTTTAATAGTGGTGCATTTTAGTCTCATGTGGCTAAAATGAGAACTACAACAACAAACACGACAAATTATCTTGAACAAACGAACCAAAAAAACCCCCCAAAACCCCCAAACCCTTTTTTGTCATAAACACAGGCTTATTATTTTAGCTGTTTTTAAGTTGACTCCTTACAGTAGTATCAAAGTTATGCATCAAAATTTTTAGACCTTTTTTCTTTCTTTTCCATCTTAACCAAAAGAGTCATTTGTCACTTCCTTTGTAAGCCAACTTTTAGGCAAATTTAGAACGCTACCAAAAGTAGCATTTGTAATCAGAATATGTTTCCTGAACACTGACACACACTAACATTATCATTTTCAGCATCAGTTCAGACAAATTTGTGTCAGTGTCGGCTTCAGAAACTCTTATTGGTCGAACCCAAGTTGAGTCGTATCGTGCTGAATGTGAGATTTTTGTTATATAAGTTATATATGTGGACTGAGACTGACAGAGAGAGAGACTGTATGGCAGCATGCTGAAGCCTCTCCACTTCTAAATGTGCTTCTGCCTCTTGTCTTGATGTTTTACCCGCTGTAGTCCCTTTACCTTTAACTTTACCCCTGAGCTGTGCTCTGATTAGACCCGCACCACTCCTTTGCTCTCACTTGATGTCCACACCCTCCCCCAGAAAAGCTGTTGTCGTGATTTTTTTGTTTATTTATTTTTTATTTTTTGCTTCAGCTGTGACTGAAAAAACTCCCAAAAGCGACATTAATGTAATGAACTTTAATTTGACACCTGTTCTGTTCCTTTGCAGGTAAGGTTTTTGAGGCTGGTTAGATGGGTAATTTTGCCAACAGCTGCTGTGTGACCAACAGTGTTTTCTCTCATTGTACTTTTTCTTATCGCCCACCACTTTTCTAACGTCAGTATTCTGCCTTCGTCAGCCTCTATCCTCTCGCTGAAGGCAATGTTGCCCACAAACACTGACTTAAGAATCTGTTGGCTCGCCTCAAACTCAAACACAGAATCAGGGTCATGATGCGGGAGGATAGCAGAGCCCTTTATCTTTACAGTGAAAGCTGCACTGCCGGGGGGGAGCATCTATTACTTTTACTACTTTTTGCAAACCTCCACTTATCAGTAAGACTTTTAAAACTTGAGCTCAGAAAGAAAACTTAAGAAGAAATCTTAACTGTACTAAGATCAACGACAGATGAGGAATTGAGTGTCTTTATGTTGCAAAAGGTCAGATTTGGTTTGTGATGTGTGTGTTATGTGTGTCTGTGCATGAATGTGTGTGTCCTTGTCAATTTTTGTGTGTTTGAACATGTCTGAACTGTGTGTGTGTGTGCACGTACATGCACCTGCGTGTGTGTTTTTTTCCCCCCAGTCCCCACGCAGTTCCAGATCGTCTGCGTCTCCGAGTGAATCGGATCAGCCTGCAGGAGTACGACCGACTGCAGTATGACAAAGAACGACTACGAGACATCTGTGAGTCACGTTGTCCTGCTTTACATATGTCGAGGGGGCAGAAATAGACACAGTGCGATGACAAGTGGCAACAGCCTCTTTATTTTTTCTTTCACACATGTCAAAAGTGCCAAAAACTCCCACCTTCAGCGACTCTGAGGGAACACAGAAACACATAGTAAACACAGGACAGCATTTTACATTTACAGTGTGCTTCTGCCATCTAGTGACTTCGTTTTGTTTTTGTTTTTTTAACAGTTAATTCTCAACTGACTGGACACTCTTGTACAATGTAGCCTTTGTTTTTAAAGAAGAATTTGAAAATATAAATGACTGTTGCTTAAAACAAATAATCTTTTGGTTTGTTCAAATCAAGAACTATGCTTTTATAATCCTTTTCACACCCTTAAAATCACCCTTATAATGTGATAAAGTGTCAGTGATGTGTTACCAGCTTGTAAAAATACAGTTAATGCAGGTTTAACTCACTTATTCAACTCATAATGGTCTAAAATAATGTTTGTGTATCTCAGCTATCCCAGTAGGCATTGTGGTGGTGAGGGGCGACTGTGACCTGGAGACATGCAGACTCTATATTGACAGATTACAAGAGGCAAGTTTCCTTCGTTATCTTCATCATCATGCCCATCATTAATTTCTTCTTCTTTCCTCCCTCTTCTGTTTCTTCCTGGTCATCATTATTTCATGATGCTTGCAGCGTCATCCCCGCGCGAGTTATTTATAGACGGATAATCAGCAGCCGACACCTCTGGGAATGCGGAGCTGTTCTGTAGCTGTGTGTCTCGTGTGGGAAACACTCGCTAACCGATCGAGCTAACATCTGTGCAAGTTTTGGATGTAAATGCTTTGGCTGTTTGTTAACCTTGAAACCTGTCTGCTGTGCTTGCTAGGACTTACACCAGGCGCCATCTACTGGCCACAGAGTGCACTATCAGGTATATCACTTTTGGGTGTCTTTCTGCAGGAAAAGATCAGTTATTATTAGTTTTTCAAGGGTATAGAAGCTATTTGCCTGAGTTTTTACAATATCAGAAGTCTGTGTCACAATGCCAGGGACTTTTTCACAGAACTTTATTCTCACAATGATACAAAAAATCATTTATATGATGGTTTTGACACTTTAAGTGGTTTTTGCAGCTCCATAAATTATGAAAATAAAACTGCAACTGCAATTCTCCTGCAAAAACAAGATAAATACAATAAATGCAATGTAGATTTTACAGACTGACACCCATGTTGAGTAAAGACTTCTCCTTTAACACTTGAAAAAAAAATGTTTCTGGACATGTGAAATATAAACTAATATTATAATCACATATATATGTTCATTATTTTTGGTGATTTGTGGACGAGAACAACACTGGCTGTCTCAAAACACTAATTTAAACGACACTATACACTGCCTCATTGTCCTGATTGTCTCTGTCATGCTATTGATTGCTCTACTGCTCACAAAGAAGCACTAAATCTGTCTGGATTTCTCTCTTTTTCTTTCTCTTTCTTCAAATAATGCCTTATGTAAAAAAAGATAATTCATTTTTCGTTCACTAAAGGGTTGATAAAGATCACAGTGTCTGTCTCTTTGTCCTCAGGATGAGAGCAGAGGCGTCCCCAGGACCAGTTCAACCAGTAGACTCTCTCCCAACTGGAGCTTCTTGGATTGTGAGTGACTGAAACACTGAAACTATTAAAGCATTAAAGTAAAGTGATGTGATTTTTCTGAACTTATCAGACTGTTCTGGCTGCTGTATTATTTGCTTTTACCCACTTAGTCACTATATCCACATTACTGATGATTATCAGAAATCTCGTTGGGTTCATATTTTAGGAACACACCAACAGTAAACCCTACAATAGTACTGCAATATCCATAAATATCGATATTGAGGTATTTTGTCAAAAATATTGCGATATTTGATTTTTCTTTTCTTAAAATTATAAAGTGTAAAAAGTGTATTAAGTATAAAATCAGTTCAAATCATTGAACTTAACATATTTTTAAAGTCTTTTCGATTGACACGCTTGTTTCTGCTCTACAGCCACATCAGCTGACCGCTTCTATCGCATTGACAAGGCTCAGGTAAACACTGCTTCATTACTTTTGGCGCTCGAGCTCGAGCAAATAACAGTTCAAAACTCACTGAATTTATTGATTTATGGCTGTGAGCCAAATGTTTACCGACTTTACCTGCTCGTACATTTACACACCTCTGTTCTGTGCACGTGTGTCTGTAGGAGCACCTCCACTTTGTGACAGAAATCTGTCAGGACGAGGTGTTTATCCTGGACCACGAGGGACCAGTGGCGAGCCAGGGAGCGTCCACGGGGATGCCTGATCTAGTAGTGGAACCTACTGTTGGGTACGTCAGCATAAACATTTATTTAACTACTTGTACTTGTACTCGCAACACATGTGAATCCATTCATGATTAAAAACCATAGATCAGCAGTTCCCAAACTGGGGGACGTAGAGCCACTGCAGGTTGACACAATTAGCAAGGGCAAGCAAGAGATTTACTATCAAACAATAATTTATTCATTGAACAAGCAAAAATGCCAAACATTTGCTGCTTTACAGCTTTTCAAATATAAGTATTTGCTACTTTTCTCTGTTTTTGACGATTGTAGATTGAATATCTTTTGCTGACAAGATGTTTGACGATAATAATTTTATATTTTTGTTTATCAAACATTATATATAACATATGCACTACCATGGCAGATATAATCTATAAAGAGCTGCAATATGTCTGTTCTTACAAGAAAAAGAATAATGTATAATTTAATATTTTTGGTAAAGAAATTGTTCATTTCATCAGGACTGCAACTAAAGATTATTTTGATTGTCGATTAATCTGCAGATTATTTTGTTAGTGAATCATTTTGTCCTCAAAATCTCAGGAAATTCTGAAAAATGTCTGTTATAACTTCCCACAGCTCAAAGTCATGTCTACACATGTCCTGTTTTTGTTTTTTCTTGTTTTTTTTTTGTTTTTTTTCGGTCACCAGTCCAAAACTGTGGCTGCGTTGAGCAAGAGTGGCAACAAAGAAAAGAATCGAGTGCAGACAGAGAAGGCATCAGGATAATTTCAGAGTTTTATTGGCAGTGAAAGCTTAGCGAGTAGGCACAGGTAGGGAGACAGGTACAGACACAGGTTGTCAGGCAGGTTCCAGTCCAGGTTATAAACTGGGTGATGTACACTTGAAAGCAAAAAGACAAGAAAACAACGTACAGCTTTGATGAACTGACAAGAGGTGATTGAAAATGTGTGGCTTAAACAACTGGAGGTCTGATGAAACGAGTGGAAATGGGTTGGCAGATGGGTGGAGCCGTCAGGTGACGGTGGGGAAAGAAGGGAAAGTCCAAGGGCATCTGGTGGACTGGAAGAGAACAGCAGTGTTTTGAGGAAGTGGGAAATGTGAATGGAGATCAGGACAGGACAAAGAGGCAGTGTGAGGCAAAAAAAACTCCAAATGTTCAGTTTACTGTCATATATGACCCTGCAAAGAGTAAAACCATTGTATATTAGAAAGTGCAACCAGCAAACGTTTGCCATTTTTTCTTTAAGAATTACTAAAACAATTATTCGTTTATCAGAATAGTTGTAGAATGTCAGTCAACAGATCAGTTAATCAACTAATCAACATTTATAAAGCTCATAAATGTTAATGACTAGTTAAGTTAACTCATTCTCTTTCACAGTTTCTGACTTTATAAAGTAAACAATTGATCAAAAGATTAAAACATGATCTTGTCGTTTCTTTTTGTAGGACTCCCTTGACATCAGAGGAACAAGGTAAAACACAAACACACTTCTCTTTCTTTTTTAAGTGTACAAGAATGTTTTGTTGTTATATGATTATTTCGCTGTTAATAAGATGCACTTTTCCTTTAATTGAGAAAAATGCTGGTTTGATTTATTTCTTAGCTTCATATCTATCATGTCTGTTTATGTATGTCTCTAACAAATTGTCCAGTTAAAGGATGTCTAGCCATGCAAAGTGAAAGGCAGCTCTGTTGCACTATGAAGCAGTGTGTGTTTCCCCTTGCTGAGCGTTTGATGTTTAGAACAATAACGTGTTTGGAGACTCGTCTTTCTGGATAAATTGCAGAAGCTGAGGGATGTTTATTGTGGGACGGTCGTCTGCTTTCGTGTCAAGAGTCAGTCGCTGTAATTCCTGGGACTCTCCACTTTAATGAGTCTTTTCTTCCTCATCCTCACATGTCTTGGCATGATTTTCGTTTGTCCACGTTCAGTTTTGCATGGACCTGCAACAGAAATACCACTGAAATACACCTAAGTGCCCAGTGCCGACTCTGACATTAAAACATATCTGCGTGGAACATTTTCCTGTTTTGTATCTGCTTTAACAAAAACAAACGGATTTGATATCATGTTGTATTTTCTTGATAACCTCTGTCTCATTGTTTTGTTGGTTAAATTTCTTTTCAGTTCTGTTTAAGAAAGCAGTAAAAGTGTTGTTAGCAGTCACTTGCTTGCCAAAACCTGCAGATAAAAAGACCACAAACATGACTCAGTCTCTGCACGGAGTCACTGTTCTTTTGGATTTATAGATGAGTAAACAGTAAAAAAACAATGATAGTTGTACCCGAAATGAAACTTGAAGGTTACAAATGTTGCGTAGGAGTGAGAGGACGATCATGATCGAAACTTGCGGACTATATAAATCAAATGAGTGTCTGTAATAGTTTCATTTTCTTATTCCGTCACCTAATGTCCTTAGATGTCTCATAACAGAGAAAATGAACAAAAGCGAAAACAGTGAAAACTTAAATGAAACATGTAGTTTGAGGTTCCTGCTGCAGGTTCCAGTACTTTTAATACAAGCTTAGCTTTCAACAAGCATTACAATAATTTCTTTGGTGTCTTAATTTAAGAATCTATTAAGCTTAAGATGGTTTGTAATATAGATTTTATAATTACCTCAGCCTGAGGATGCTTTGGAGAAATAAATCACTGGTTTGTTTGGAATAAACGGCTGAGAAGATTAATAAAGAGCAGAGACAAAGAACAGACATGTTTCCTTCATCTTTTTCTCTTTATGTTCTCTTTGTTGTCCATTTTGGAGAAGCTAGCTAACCCTGACAATACCGCTCTGAAGGATGATGATTTAAGTGAAGCGTAACCATAGCAACTGAAGTGCACATGTGCTGTATTATGACAGCAACTGTCGAGAAAGCCTCAGTCTGAACATTAGGCAATGAGACAACTTAAAAGGCTGTATGCAACAACCCTCAGCTCAGGAAAATATTTTGATTAAGTTAAAAACTTAAGGTGATTTATACAACCGTGCACTGGTCTGTAAATGCATCTTTAACAGTGCAGCTACACACAGGCACAGCAGAGGAAGGTATTTTAGTTACTCTGAGGGCATTGTTATCATTAAGTGTTTTTAGGCGTGCTATAGAGAGCAGTTTTGTGGCTCCAGAGACAATGAAAACATTCTTCTACAAGGAAATAACCTCGGCCTTCACCCGACAGGACAAAACACTGAGAGGATTTGTGGGAAAGCGAAACAGAAAGTGCCAAGTGTCCAAGTGTGATAAACAAAATCTGTGTTGATGTTTGTTTTCTCACTTCTCACTTTTATCTTGAACACACAAAGGCAGCTTGCACACCAAGTAGAAATTTGCTTGGTGATTAACATGAGTAAAAAAAAAAAAAAAAATCCTGTATTTTGTGCATAGTTAGTCATCCTAACTATAGACAGCATTTCAACACAGAGGCAGAACTTCAAGAAAGAGGAAGATGTGTGTTCGTGGAAGCTTGAAAAAGTCTGCAGAACTCAATCAGCCGAAGCCACGTTCTGCCATGAGATCTAACCTGATGATTTCTGTCTCTTTACAGCCATGCTGACAGCTGCCAGTACAGGGGACCTTTCCATGGTAAAGTACAAGCACACAATGCAGACAGACTGTCGAGGAATGTGTTCACTACTAAAAACCAGTTTTACCAGTTTGTATCTGCTGCTTTCCACTGGGATTTATAAAGACTCAGCCGGACAGTCTGGTTAGTTTTAATCTCGCCATCACAGCAAGCGTGTACTTTACTCTTTCACTTTGAAAAGGCAGTAATGACGCAGCATAAAGACGGTTCATTCAAAGTAGTACTGTGGAACATCTGAGGCCCCCGTTTCCCGATAAAGGTCTGTTTTTACATATGTACTGTGATCACTCAGGTTGGGACTGTATTTGAATTTTAACGTGTTTTCTGCAGCTCTAACATTTTTACACAGGTTTTACACCTGTTTGTTGGAGGTTTTTTAGACAATTTTTAGACTAAACAATTTCAAAAATTGACAAAATGATAGTACCAGTGATTATAGTAAAAAATAGTAATAGTTGCACCTGTGACAGAGGGTATCGAGGTATTTATTCTCATTAAACAACACATGGTTGCCCAACAAAGTGAGAGTTGTAGTTCCTTTGTGCTACACACACATAGAACATATATACTGATAATTAATTAAAGCTACTACAAGGCATCAGGCTTCAAACCCCACGCTTTCTTTTCCAGTGCCTATGAGTGTATTTCTGTCATAGGTGATATTGATCTCAGCAGTAAAGAAGGAAAATAACAGATTAAGACAGAAAAGTAGTGACGTTTGAAGGAGCTACCAGCCGCAGCATCTACATGCGCCGCTGTTGCCATGGCAAAGAAATCAGCAAGGCAGGATTCAGCCACTTTACACAAGAAGAGGGAGAGGAGGACAGTGACAGAAGCTGGAAGATCAGCTGTGCAGATGCAATGTTCAGTACATTTTTTGGTGTATGTGTGTTAAAAAAAATCCTGGTCCACTTCTCTGTTTTCTGTCTCCAGCTGTCGGAGTGTGTGCGTCGAGGCGTCAGCTTGTTGGTTCGAGACTCTGGAGGTTGTTCGGCGTTACATATAGCCGCCCAGAACGGACACACCGACCTGGTCAGCTACATACTGCAACAGGGTGAGAGTCTGCGTAATGTGCATGCAGGTATATGTGAGTGAAAATGTCTTTAAGTATCATTTGGAATAAATAAGTCCTGTTTACTGAAAACAAATGGATCCACCAGCCTCCTGAATGTATTGAATGTTTTCTTTCACACTTGGGGTAACGTCTGCAGCTCAAAACAGGAAGAAAGTATTGCTTTTGTGTCGAACATGTTTAAAGTTAAAATCCTAAAAGATTTCAGTCCTAGCTGATGAGGCTACACCCGTGATTACTGGTGGTAACAGTATGTGTGGTTTTATTTTACAGCAAATCTCTTTGAGCAGCTACAGAAATACAACAGAGGAGCCACTGGTGTTTCTGTTTATTCTTTGTTGTATACAGTGAAAAATGTATTGCATTTCCTGTGACTGCTGTGCAACAATAGTGACCCATGTTGCCATTGAATGCTTAAAATATGAAGCAGCAGGAACTGTGTGGTTAGCATTAGCAGTAGCTTAAAACAGCTCTGATATGTCTGTACGAGACTAAACACTGAGATAAAAATACAAACAGTAACAGATTATTTGAATTCCTCTGTAACATTCCTGTAAATCTCTTGTGTAAGTAGATCGTTTGAATCCATTGTGGCGGACTCCGCCACTGACAATGAGAATTACTATTAACAGAGGTAATTACAGAGTGTAAATACATTGAATGGCTATTACTATAAAAATGGCATCCAAAAATAGCCTAAAAACAGTGTTTGATTTTTATGAAAGGTTTAAGTACTATATCTTTAAACATGTTTATCTTCTTTATTAAAGGGAACCAGAAAGTCGTTGATCAAAGAACTAAAGCCGCTTTCTTTTTACAACAAGAGACAGTTATAATAGCACTAGTGTAGATTACCACACAATTACATAGCTGTCATGTTTATTTAGTTATGGCCCTCTGTGGTATTGTAAGAACACGGAAGCAGCTCAAACTAATTGTTTTAAAATGATTGTACAGTATATTTCCAAGTGATTTAATTTACAAAGATCAGACAAATACACCAGTGTGAAGGAATGTTGGAGACCTCGGTGACTCAACAACCACAGCTGACAGATTCACTTCTGATCTTGGAGATTTTGTGTACAGTAATTGCATCAAGGTGTCACAGTTAATTCCATAATACTAATTTTTTTAAATGTGACATTATGCAACAATTTTACTCATCAACATTTATTTGCAGTTCTTGGGAAGAGCTACTGCACATGTGAAAGTTTTTAGCTGCGTGAAATCTAAAATCAATCCAAATATCTGCCATCAGTTGCCTTGATTACTAATAACTAGTAAAAAAAAAAAGTTAATGCAAAGTTAAATCTCTCTTTTAATATGAATATATTTGTATGTTGTTAAATCAGATCCACAGCTGCTCATGTTTGTCCTGTTTCTCTCTCCTCAGGCTCTAAGGTGCTTCTGGATTTGACAGACAGAGAGAAGTATGTTGGGTACTTTTGATTTTCTTTTTCCTAAAAGAATCTCTGTGTGGGTTTGATGTCTAAATATACATTTCTCTTTTTTTATGTTTGAAGACAATAAAGCCGTCTGAATTGTTCCAACTTCCAAAAAATGTGATAAAAGTTCTCCTTTTGCTGGGGATCCTCTACAACCCAGGACCCCTGTTTATTATATTATATTTATTGCATATTTGCTGATACAGTGTGAGAAATTCCATGTGAACAAACAACACAACACACCTTTATCCTCTGTGTGGTGACTTTTCAATGCCATCTTCTCCTCAGTGTGGTCAGTGTATCAGTAATCTTTACCTGTAGCTTTCAACAACACTTCAGTCATCAGCTGTGACTTTCTGCACGTCCTCGCAGCTTATCTGATCCAAGACGTGTGCTCTGTGTGTGTGTGTTTTTGTGCAGAGGGGACACTGCATTGCACAAAGCAGCCTCAGAGAAGCAGCACGCCGTGTGTCGATTGCTGGTGGAGGCCGGGGCGTCGCTCGAGAAGACCAACTTCCAGGTAAAAACAGACTTGCATGTTTCGCTACAAACTGCAGACACACACACTTTTCTCGTGAGTCATGCTGAGTCATATCAGACTCCCAGCGTGACATGTAACTGATCTACAGAAAACTGACTATAAAAAGGGTGTGTGTGTTAATAATCAGGTCAAGCAGGTCTGCCTTATGAATATGTGTTTTTCAGGGGATATCCCGACCTTATCTGCAGGCAGAGACAGGAATTTACTGATTTTCTTCAGAAAGTCTGATCTGCCTCAAACTGTTTGTTTATTTAATCCCTCACTTGCCCTCTGTTGAAACTGTGGATGAAATGTGGCAGCAGAAACCGCAAAGTAAATGTTTATTGAAATAACCACAAACCAAATGCATTATAGCCCGTTTTATTTGACAGCTAACAGAAAGGGTCAGGAAAATTAAGGTGAAATGAGGCAAAATTTGTGATTTTCAGCTATACAGATGAAACCTACTTGACTTGGAAGGATATTTGACAAAGGCCTGCGGTCAAATTTGAACCTGGAAAGCTGCAGTTACACTTGGGGCACATCCTATTAATCTAAACTTCCTGGATGCCCCAGAAAGCGGCGCTTTCAATTAATTATACGACACCATGTGATCAGAGTTTGGTTTATTGATGTCGTTTCATTTTGTTTCAGTTCTTCATTGCTCGATCCGGGTCTTTGCAGGGGTAGTCCAATGTGCACAATGAGCCTCAAATCTCATGAACACAATATGGAAGAAACTTGTAACTTTACTTTAGTTACTTTCATGATAATTTTCACGATCCTGCATCACAATTTTCGCATCTCAGCTTCTGATGCTGTTAGAGCTCTTGAAAGTTGGCAGACCATCAATCAAACACTCTATTTTTGGTAGGAGATATGCAAATGAGGGACTGACTGGGGCCCCAAAACCACCAATTTTGCACTTTTTTTCCTATTTTCATGGGCTAGTAATGAAAAATATGGCGTCTGCTTGTGTCTTTCAATCATTTTGATCTGTTGTACACTAGTTAGTCTGTGCCCCTGCCAAATTTCTAGGAGTGATATTTCTGAAGATATTCAACTTTTATGATTAAAATGTCAGTTATAGTTATACATAGTTACTTGGTTGCTAAGAGTTGCTTGTTGGGAAATTTGAAAAATTTGCATAATGAGATAATTAATTGCCTTGAATGGCAATGATTTTGCTTCTTGTCAAGTAAGAAGGAGTCTAAGTCCCCGTTTGTAATGTCCAGAAATGCCAAAAAGGTTTTATGAGCAATGATGTCCAGTCTCTCCCCTGTCCTCCTCCCACTGGTACCAATCAAAATGTTTGGAGTTATAAAAAACCTTAATTATTAACATGTGTGTGTGTGTGTGTGTGTGTTCTCCAGGGGAAGACACCAGCGGACCAAGCGGAGGGAGACTCGGAGCTCGCCACCTACCTGAGCGCCCAACAAAACACATCTGCCAACCGTGAAGACTTGGAGACGGCTGTCTGAGGCGCACACACACTCACACACACTCACTCTGTCTCTCTGGACTCTGCACGCACTCGTAGTGGAGACGAATCTGAGAGAGAAACCTGTAAAAAAAAAAGAGAGAGAGAGAGAGAAGAGAAAAAAAAAGACGAACAGAGTCTGGATTTAACTCCTGCGCCGGAGAAATAAATCAGACACCCCAGAGGAGTGAACTGCTTCAGCTCACAGCAGCACCGCAGTGGAGATTTTAATGGTCAATTATTTATTTGTATTTATTTATTCATATTCTATTTATTGGTCGTGCTGATTGATTGATTGATTGACTGAGTGACTGATTGTAGGACTATTAACGGTTCAGGATGCAAGTGCACTTTGAGCAGCCGTCACGGGGTCGCGAGTTCACCGGTGGTTTAAAAGAGCCGAACTCATACAAACATGTTGTTTTATTTTGGTCACAATTCATATTTTAAGAATGAAAGTGTTGAAAATAATCAATATAACGTAAAGTTTAATTTCAGAACTGATGGAAGTACTAAAGGCTTATATGTTTACCCCATGAAACCTGTGTGCCAAAGACGTTGCACTGATGTAGTGTCATATCTATTTCAGTCTGTCACAGTGGGCGGCTTTCACGTCCTCGTAAATTCCCCCCAGAACTGATTGTTTTAATGCCGAACTATGTCACGATAATGTTTCATTCAGCATCATTTCATTACTGGGTCGACGGAGGACTTAAATAACATCACAAAGCTCTTTTGAGCTCTCTCACTTTAGTTAAAGTACAGAAGGAAAGAAGCGAGGAAAAAAGACAACTTCATTTTTTATTATTTTAATTTTTTTTAATTTTTTTTTTAAACCTTTTCAAACCAGAGCTACAAAATGCATCACAGCTGCACATAAAAACACCAGAAAATGACACAAAACTTAACAAGCAAAAGTTTAAACTGAAGCAAACAAATTTTTTAAAATAATAGTTAAATAAATGTGAAGTAAATTGTAAAAATTCCAGTCTGTGACTCAGCTGACCTTCTACTGAATGCTTTATTGTCACACAGGTTCCCCAAAAAATAGATCTCAAGGATCACTAAAAGATTAAAGATATAAAAAATATATTTTGCAAAATAATGGGGGTTTTTTTCAGTTGCCTTTTGCTTGTGAAATACTTGAGACTTTCACCTTTTGAAACCTTCTCAGAATGAAAATAATCACTCTTTGGTCCAGCTGCTCCCGGTGGATTTTGATTTGTTTTAAGGTGTCACAAGCCAGAAAGTTTAGGAACTACTGCTTTGTTTCACAGTGTTTGAGCTGTTTGTCCTTAAAGGGAAAATTCAGATTATTTGAAGCGTGGCTGTATTTGAGGTATTTATCCGTAGTCAGTGTTTAGTCGTAGTGCAGAACTTCATTCAGCCCCACTTCAAATAATCCAAACTGTCCCGTTAACCTTGATCATAAAACATCCGAACCTTGGTTGTCAGACCAGATAATTCCTGCTACAAAATGTGGTTTTAAATAATAAGAAATACACAACGAAGCCAAACCATGTAGAACTTTAAAAAGAACTAAAAGAAACTTAAACTTTATTCTAAAACAACCGTTTAGGTTTGATCAAAGAGGTACATTTTAGAAACCAGACTTTTTATTTCATGACCCCTCTACAATCAGTATCCTGTCTTGACTGTTTCATTCTGTGCTGAACTTGTTTCTGGTCCCAGGAGTTTGAAAATAGACGACTGACAGCTGATTTGTCGTTTCTTAATTAAATTTGTCTGTTTTCATAGCAAACGTTTAACATAGATTTAGGTTTATTGTCGTCAAAGTGGAAAAAGTCTTTGAATAGGACAGAACAATATGGATAAAAGTCATTATCAACATATTAATGAGGTTATTTATATACTGGTGTATATTACAATATGGAAAATTTATGCAAAATTACATAGAAAAGAATGAAAAAGATGATAAAAATCACTTTGAGACCAAAAAAACAACAACAACTTATTACCAGTAAGTATTTATTTGTTAGTGTTTAATTACAGATTCCTCTGAACCATTAATTTAGACAACTGAAGAGTTTTTATAGACTTGAATAATATTTACAGTACAAAAATGACAAGATAACAGCATCCGGCAGAAACGTAAAATACTTTTACAGCTCATTTATATCGACTTTTTGTGCTATCTGACTTTAATCACAGTGTTTTAAAATAAATGGGCAGTTTAAATAGTACTTTAATACATTTTACATTCAAACTAGAAGTGATTTGACAGGAGAAAGAAAACATAATGATCATAATATGATGCTACTTAAGGAATAACATTGAAATCTTTCTCAGCTGTATCACTGAACCAGAACTCAGAGTGGAGATTAGTCCAATAAAACAACAAAATTTAATTTTTTTCCTCAAGAAATGCCAAAAATTCACTAGTCTCAGCCTCTCAAAAGTTAAATATTTGTAGGTAATTTTAGTTTTTTACGATTATGAATTAAATATCTTGGGAGTCTGGACTGTTGGGTGGATATTATGTCAACTTGAGCTTTGGGAAATTGTGCGTTATTTATTTTACAGTCCAAACAAATAACCATTAATTAGTCAGTTATTCTAGAAAGTAACTTTAAATCAAATAAAATTCAAACTTGTTTTGTCATAAACTTGTAATTAAACAAAATGGCCACTGAATTCTTCATATCACTGACTGATCCGGATCAGTATGAAGGGAAAAAACCAACACTTCTTCTTGTGCAGGTGTTACTGAACGTCCAGTAAGTGCAGCCAGTTGATTCACCAAACTATGTTCAAAAAACAGGCGTTTTTAACGAAGCATAATCACTAACTTGTTCATTTTTTAAAAAAAACGTCTGACTCTCCAGCTGCCGTCACACAAACTTTTTCACACCGGGATCGTGTGTATCTGGTACTCCTGACCCGACAAAGGCTTTTCACATGCAGCTTCTCTATGTGTGTGTGTGCGCGTGCGTGTGTGTGTGCTTATGTGAGCGTGTGTGACAGTATTCCCATTCCATATCAAAAAAAGAGAAGTCAGTACAGTTGCAACAGAAGAAAGCTCTCTGTGCAGCGTGTACGCAACAGACTGTGTGTTGTGTAATAATCATGTGTGTGTGTGCGTGTGAGTGTGTGTGTGCGAGTGTGTGTTTGCAGCATTTATCCAAGAAGAAAAGAAAAAAATCTGAGCCATATTCAATGCAATATGAATAGATGACGTCTTTTTGCATTTCTCTATTAATCGTTTACATTACATTAATGTTTTGAACATAGTCGACCATTTAGCACCGAGGAGTATTGAATGTGCAATTTTACTTCAGTGCTGGTTGGGTTTATGATTGTCTTGTTCTTTTATTTTTGTTTCTTTTTGTTTCTTTTTTTTTTTTTTGTGTGTG
>JAJHUR010115367.1:751-17758 GCA_027495735.1 Lutjanus campechanus | reverse complement strand
GACTGGTGTGTGTGTGTGTGTGTGTGTGTGTGTGTGTGTGTGTGTGTGTGTTTCAGTGTGTGTGTGTGTGTGTGTGTGTGTTTCAGTGGAGGTCGAAAAACAGAAAAAGCTGTTTTATATTCCAACCAAGAAAAAGCAAAAGCGAGGGAGGCAAGCTCCTTAAACAAGCCGTGTTCCAC
The DNA here is from genome assembly GCA_027495735.1 of Lutjanus campechanus. Classification (NCBI taxonomy): domain Eukaryota; kingdom Metazoa; phylum Chordata; class Actinopteri; order Lutjaniformes; family Lutjanidae; genus Lutjanus; species Lutjanus campechanus. The sequence continues at coordinate 17,579 of JAJHUR010115367.1, read as the reverse complement.
TGGTCTGTTTGCAAATGTAATTGTCTTGTTTTGACGACAAAACAGACACTGACTCAAGCAAGTAAGACACAAAGTCAGCTGTCTCATGTCTCTGTTATGTCCAGAACAGTTTGTTTTTGGTCATAAATATACAAAAATCAAGATTTTATGTGATACAAACCTGATATGCTCAGCCTTCATGATCTTCCGTCTCATTTTCAAACTAGTAGAGCTGACTCAGTAGAGTGCAGATCTATTCCAGGCAGCACAAGATGAAGCACCTGCTGCAATGAGATTTTGCAAAGTTTTGAATAAACTGTTTTTGTGTGGTATAGGCTCAATTTTCTTTAAAACGCATAGAATACTGTAGTACTGTACTGTAGTACAGTATTGTAACTGAGTGCCCTGGGATCACTGAACTGTATACATTTAGTAAGGAAACAATAAACAACAAACATTTATTTCAACCCGTTTCATCATTACTCATCAAATACTGACATTTTATAGCATCTGTTTGAGGCACATTAGGGCTTCTGTTCACTTGAATTATAACCCATTTTGCAGCACTATAAGATGATTTAAACATCCAATCCATTCTCATCCCAGCTCATCAACTGCCAACACTGTTTTTTCAACTCCCCTCAGTGTTTCATACTGATGTACAAGGTTCTCTATAACAGATGTATGAGACCGTTCTGCCAGAGAGCCATATAAACACGTGGTTATTGTGAAATAGTCACATTGTGGGAAGGTTTTTGAAATAAATCTACTTGGGTAGGTGTAGTAATAAGCAATAACTAAGTTACATTGCGTTGGTTAGGTTGCGTTGCATTATATTGCGTTGTGTTATGTTGCGTTGTGTTCATTACGTTATGTTTGTTATGTTACATTACATTATGTCGCGTTGCATCATGTCTCATTACGTTGCGTGGCGTTGCATTACTTTGCTTTGCATTGCATTGCGTTGCGTACATCACATGATGTGGCAACAAAAGTCACATTATGCAAGTCATGTGACACACATAACATTATTAAAACTTTTACTAACATTTTGTTTTCACATGGGGTCCTCCTCCTTCACACACAGGCAGCCAGCTTCACAACAATACAACAGATAAATCTGCATTTATGGAGAAACCTACAAAAGCTGAACTTGATGTTGCCTTTTCATAGGTCAGAACCTGCATGACCCAGTGGGAGTTAAGGCTAATTAGAAGGTTAATGTTTTGGCACAGAGCTGATTACATTCCCCCAAGCCAAATTTAACTTAAGTTCAAGTTTCAAAAGATAGTCTCACTACAATGAAATAGCCACTTTTAGGGCTAACATCATCACACTTGAGTACAGCTGGGCACAAGAGCTTTCCTGTTAGAACCAGGAGGTGTTTCAGGAGCCCAGTATGCAGAAATTTTCAACTACACATTTTTGGAATAACATTTGCACTGCAGTATCTCCTTCAAACTTTGCTACTTTTCTCCTTTAATCTGTTACTTTCTTGCTGACCTCACCTATGACTGAATACACTCATAAGTGTGCAAGTGTGGGGTCTGAATTAAAGAGCAGTGGTTCTTGAGACAATCAACAATGCACATGGCATCCTTCGACCACTGGCCAGATCCTCAGGAGGAGTGGAGGATAAGAGCTGTGGTTACCCAGCTTGGACTTAATGCTGCGCCTGCCTAATGTGTGGTCAGGAAAATTAAACGACTGATTGACCAAACAATGAATAACCAGGGACTGTTGTGCTCACAAAGTGAGAGCTGCTCCATCATAGAATCAAGCTGTTGCACTTGACAGATGAACCGTACTCCGAGCTGACAGGACTCATCTTGCAAAACTCTGGTAGGATGAGGGGAAGAGGACTCTGTGCTTACATCGATGATGCTTCGTGCAAAAACACAGTCAAAGTTGATGGACAATTATGTGAAGATGTCAATCATATAATCATCACCTGTGTTGTATAATGATAAAACATTACCTTGATACAGCCTCTGAAAGATGGACAGATGTAACATTCACAGGAGGAAAGTTAACTCTTTAGTAAATATTACAGGACAAAGATAAAAGGATACATATTTAAATTGTTTAAGTCTGTCTGTAAACAATTATCAGGTGCCAATATAAGCTTTGAAAGAGATCACACAGGTCTTTAAGAGAACATCCCTTCCTAATGTACATTTAATATAACTGATGGGGGACAAAATCCACAGTCCTGTTCATAAATGTATTTCAAAGTTTATCTGAAATGAATATGAGGCTTCAGCTGTCTGAGTCACACAACTCATGTGGGTGTCTCCCAAAGAAACAAGCTTTTTGGTATAAAATTCTCTCTTTGTGTTTCCCTTGACAGTGATTCCCTGCTGAGCTGCAGGGGAGGGACAGCAACAAAAAGAGAATTTTTGAACTAAAAAGACTAACTTTGAAGATATCTACTTGATTTGACTTACTAAGGTCTGCAGAAGCCTTGACATTTATGCAGAAAACAACAATTGTGGATTTTGTTCCCCGTTGCTTTCTGTTTCGCTTTCACTTAAGAGCTTCCACTTAAGACTCCTTCACAAAGCTGCTGAGAGACACTTTGACTAAACAACTGAGAACTCACCGTGTGTACAGTGACTTGAATTTTACAGGTGTCTGATCTGTGTCCATGAAATTATATTCTCTACGACACAGGAGGAAAAAAATCACGGCATCCGCTATTCCCTTTTTCAAAGCCCCTGGGAAACAAAACAACCTCTGATATAGCAACCTATACACTGGAAATAGCAAATTAGTGCCTGGAACACTAATGGTACGAACTTAAACAAGCTAACAGATGTTAGCTTTTGTTTCGCACTGATGTCATCATTTTAATTAATCGCCTCCTGATGTACAAGTGTTCCACTAAAACAAGTCTCCCCAGCACTATTTTGCAGGGGCATCATTGTTGCATCCAACATACATCTGTGAGGCAGTAATTCTATTTTTTGACCGCTCTGTTTTGTACGACCATTGGCAGCTGACTTCTCACTCTTCTTAACTGGCCACTAGGGGCCGCAAGTGATCAACAACTGCTTCAGTTTGAAACCTTGTTTCAGCTCAGGAATAATGTATGCGGGGCTCATGTTAATGTTGATGGAACTTTACAAATCTCTCCACTGCAGTTGTGGTGGCATTGCAGCAGGTGCTTCACCATCTGTTGCCATATCACTAGATACCTCTTTCACATTACACATCCACTGTTCATATAAAACTATCGATAGGTAAATTTAAAGGCCATGTCCATTAATTTTTTTGTTTGTTTGTTTGGTCAATATGTAGCCTCTCAGTAGTGTTCCATGTGTATCCAAATACAAACAATCAATATTTAATCAAAGCACAACTGTTTTAGCATCAAAATGTTATTCCCAAGCCCTACTATGCTAAAAATGTTTTCCCACATGACCTGACGTGGGTTTCTGCATCAGGTGCTCTAATCTACGTCACCACTGAGTGGGATTTTCCACATGAAAAACCCAGAAAAGAACGTAGAAGGAGTCATCCTTTACCATGGTAAATTCTAAAGTTGAAGTAAGGTCTAACTAAAGATCAGACATAAGTCATCTTGTGTCTTCCTGCTCCACCAAAAAACTTACTGTGCAGGGATGAGAATAATTACTCTGGACCGTGCAGAGGAATGTGAGCACTAGTGTGAAACCTGAACTGACACACTGCAGTAAATAAATGTGATAAGATGGTTTTCATGCCTCGTTATCACAGATAACATCAGATTTACTGAGGTCTCTGATTTAACTTTCCCATGACTGGGATAAGCAGGCTTGTCACCGCTGTGTTACAGGTCACACCAGCAACTTTGGATTCTAAACCGCACAACTCCAGCCTCCAGGAAAGGCACTTTTCTCCCCAGTGGCTGAACACTGGCAGCAATAAAGACCTGTCAATGCACAAGTGTTAGGGAGGGTTTTGCTGTAAAACAATCATTTTTTTTCTTCCATAAAGATGAAGTGTTGGCAGGATATCCAAACTGAATGGATTACCTGATATGATGATAAATCACCTGCTGATTTATGCAAATGATGACATTTAGATTTGAGGGCTAAATGAACAAAATATAGGCGGGCCGCTCCACTCACATCTCAGGCATTTTGCATCCTGAGGGTTAGTGTTGCCGTAAAAATGTCATCTGTCATCAGGAGGGAGAATTTATAGTGTAAGTTGGCCTGGTGTTCAGAGGGACTGGGCTTATAACCACAGTAAACCGCTGAGCCATTCATCCTGTTCAAGTGTCCATGGGCAAGACAAGTCCCCACCTAACAGATGCCAGTTGTTCCTTAGGGTTCTGTCACAGCACCATTTATAACAGCAAAATATAATAAGAAATTTAAGTACTTTCAATGGAATCACAAGAAGAGAGCTGGGTAGTAGTAGTAGTAGTGCAGAGTATGTCTGAGCAGAGTTTAACTTAGTTGAAGTATGATGCACACATTTTCACTGACAGTGCTGACCTTTAAGAGAATAGAGAGAGCTTTAGAGAGTCCAGAATGGAAGAGGCTGATCTATTAATTGACTTGTATCATCCACTGCAATATTATGCTCTGCTGCAGTCATTCACCCTTCCCGAGTCCCGCAACATGACCAATCCTCTGTCAACTTTCTACTTTTTGATTTCCTGTACTTAGATATTTTGCTATGTGCTAGGCTTTCCTGTGTTGAAAAAAAAAACACATTTTGAAGATGGTTAAGATGTTAATGGGAAACCCATAAAAGGGACATACTGTATACATATGTCACACCTTAAGTTAGCTAACACTAACTAGCTAGCAAATCTACGTGAATCATTAGCTAGTTTTTTAGCGAGTGTTTTGCTCTGTAGCAGAACTCTAACTAGCTAATCTCTAGTGATTGTTAGCTCACTAGTTACATTTGATGGCTTATGTTTGTAAAACGCTAACTAGCTAGCTAATCCACATCAGTTGTCAGCTAGCTTGGTAGCTAATGTTTGCTAACATGAGTTAACTTAAGATGTGATTACATCACTTTTACAGGTTTCCTAGCAACATCTTTAAACCATCTGCAAAATGTGTTCCTAGCTCATAGCATATCTAAATACAAGAGAATAAAAAAGAACATTGACTAAGGTTCCCCTGGGTACCAAGCTTGCTCTCTGTTATGCACAGAGCAAACGAAGGCGGGACTTAGGAAGGATCAATTGTTCATCAAAAGAGGAAGAGATTGTACATGAATGGAAGGAATAAGTTCATTCTCTTATCAACTTGGCAAGTTATGTTTTAAAATGATATTGTATTAGTATGATAGTAGGCTGAGAAGTAGTTGCTATGTCAACAAGCTCGCAGAAGCATCATTTCAACATTTCACAAGAACATGTAAGTGACTTTTGTTTAGCCACATTCTGGAGCACTTTAAGGTGAAGTTCCTCCAAAACCACTAGATCTCTATTGTCCTGAGACATGCATATGAAATATGTAACGGAGAGAGCTGGCATCACAGGGTTAGTTTGATCCCCACCTCCTTCTCGGACAAAACACTGAATCCCAAGTTGTTCTTCAGCCACTGGGGTTACACAAATTAGTGCATTCCTTAATGCTGGATAAATGGGGAGGGTTGCATGAGGAAGGGCATCTGGCGTAAAAAGCCCATACCAAAGTCATTAGGACCATTAGGGACCATGAATGTACAAAATTTCATGGTGGTCTGTATGAAAGTGGTGGAACGTCCAAGTACGGCTAAAAATATATACACTAGGGAGCAGATCAGGGCAGACTTATCCCTGGCTGACTCTGGAAGATCTTCTTTGAGTTTCTAATTTTGCAGAATGTAAATATTACTAAATGTGGTGACACTTCTGCTTATTCATATCCTGATATATTGCCCCCGACTGTTTATGTGCTTAACTGCATATCGTAGGCAAGAGGCGACAGTGTATGAGGACATATATCTGCTCCGAAGGAGAGCAGGATACATGTGACAGCTATGATGCACGTGTGTTTTTGAAGCATGTTTGGTTTGTCTTGATTGACAGGCTTCTGAGCCAATCATACTTAATTGTGGTGCTTGCTTATGCCACCTTAGCTCCACCCAGCACTAAATGAGAACTCCCAGGCTTCAGTAACTGGCACAGCCTTGCATCACCAGACCAATTTGCAAATGCAGAATCTCTCATTTAATTTTTGGTTTCCAAGGGGTGTTATCAGTGAGCAGAGACCAAAATGCCTCTGGATGCAACTGGATAGACCTACAACCAATCAGAGCAATAAAACATGTGAAGTGTAACTGGTTAATTAAACTTATCAAATCCTGTCAGAAGTACAGCAAACACATCTTTTCTTATCAACAAAAGCTTGGCTTGTTGTTAGCCTGCTTGTCCAGTTGGTTTAATTTTGACACAGTGATGTTCCACATCAACAGCAGCCATCTTGGTTGTTTATGAAAATGCCTCAATGTTGCCAATAAGGTCACAATGCTCTGAACAGTCATTGTACCAGTCCTGCAACATATCAGATAAACAGTTGTGATTGATGCAGTGAGATCCAGGACGGGTAGAACAACCCGTTCTCATCCCAGCTCACTAAATACTCCTGTTCTGTCACAGCCTTCTCAAAATGTTATGAAATGGTTGCAGTATGGTTAGGTTTAGGCATGAAAACAACATGAAATAAGACCAGGTTTGAGGTTACAATAACTGTGTGACGTACATTGTGTGACGTTACATTATGGTATGGTACATTACAGCAGGTACTTTATGTTACATATGTTATGTTATGTACATAACGTGATGTCAATGAAGTGACTCACAAGATGAAATCACATGATCCACATAATGGTTTGTACTTTAATACTTTTAAAACTATTAATAACTTTTTGGTTTCTTTACATTGGACACGAATGGTCTCTTGGGTGAAAGTCTTCACCTCCACCACATGTGTACTTTGTCACTCTTCATACTAAGCTGAAAGCGGGTGCGTCTCTTACAGCCACTGATGGGTTTAAATTGAAATCACTTCAAAGCCCCGTGCGTCTCTTTCAGCCGCTAATGTGCACCGTGCGTGTGTGTATGAGTCATAAAGGGGCAGCGACAAAACATCTGTATTCGATGATTTAGGAATGCAAACATGCTGGGTGGAAATCTGTCTGAATGGGAGGTGGTCTGGATGTGTCTGCCAGAGCAAACGAAACATGAGCTTCCAGATTCGTCTGGTTCCCAGGCGAGGGAACAGTAGTCAAAAGTCAAAGTCAAATACAAGGCTTTAAAATGTTCCCTCAGAAAAAAAAAAAAAACTATGGCTGACAGCACAGATGGTACAGCCCTACACACTGTTCTGAAGGTGACCTCTGACTACATAAAGGGAGGAAGCAATAAAACAGTTCCTTCACTGCGTTTAGCAAACTACATTTGCTTTCCAGTCAGGACGACCCACATGTTGAAATAACACAGTTATTGATGGTTTTGTTGGACTAGACCTGCTTTTATGGCTCTTTGCTGCACATGAATTTAACTTCTGTCAGAATCCCCCAGCAGCAGATCTGCAATTACATGCTGTTTGCCAGACTGGATATGAGGGTGAGCGGCTACATATTCGGCATGAATAATTACCCTATGAGCTATAATATGCGACGTTTCACCTTCAGGCTGCACTGTATATGCCACTCATCCTGATGAGCTGTCTGCGCCGAGACAGTTTGCAGCTTGAGGCTGAGCTAAAAACACCATAGGCTCTGGACAAACAGATGGGGAGAGCAGCCAATCGTCTCTTAACTTGATATATGGACGGAGGCGCAAAGTTGTCGGATCAAAGTTTGACTTCTCCTGTTTTATGAGGACTTTTTTTCCTGCTGCTGCTGTGAAGTCTGTGGGTGCTACATCACTGAGAGGAAACTCCAGGCCGAGCAGGCATGAAAACTGTTCACACAGAAACATACTACCAGAGGAGCAAAGTAATTAAGTACAAATACTTTGTTGCTGTACTTAAGTAGAGCTTCCAGGTATCTGATCTTTTACTGATCTTTCTTTCTGATCTTTTAATTTTTATTTTTATTTTCAAAATTTTCTTTTTATTTTTACTCCCAACATTTGAACACAAATATCTGTACTTTACTCCTTACATTTTCAAAACTGGCTAGTTACTTTAGTTTTAAAGGGGAAATATTGATTATTTTTTATTTTGCATAACTGGCGCTTTTCCAACATCAAGCTTGTTTTGGTGCCTGCATCCAACACCACTGCCACCACACTACCCCACCAGTACTGCCTCATCACTAACTGCTCATTCTGCAGTAAAAACATGAACAGGGACACGAGTCACCACAATGGTTTCAAGACAAAAATATATTTTTTCATTATAAATTAAAACAAAACAAATGAATCATGTATCAGAGACTGAAAACAGTGTTAAATGTTAAAGTTGACCAACTATCTTTACCTGTTAGTGATGTGGACGTGTCGGTGCTCGATGTTACCTGCAGGCTGTTTCACTGCAGGTTGCTGGAGGGCTTCATATGGTGCTGGATGATGTTTGACCTGCAACTCAAACATACAGAACATCCACACTGTTACACCACTGCATGAAAAGCTTCATGACATATTACTGCATGTAAAGAAGAAGAAGAAGAAGAAGAAGATAGCAGTGTATTATCAAAGTAGATTTTGTTCTACTAAAGGTGAAAACCTGCAGAGTAGAACAAACACCTCCCGCAGTCTGTGTGTAAATTCAAACTTAGCCTGGTTATAATGTAAATTATTACTAACTTGTGATTTATGCATTACTAAAAATAAAAGCAGTTGCACCAGAGAGAGAAGTTACAACATAACTCTAAGTAAGAACTACACATTCAGCCCTCTCAGATGATGTAAATTATAAAATGTACAGATGTTGGTCAGGTGAAGCATCTACAGTAACATCATTATCTTGTTTTATTGCTGCTTAGCTGGCAAAGTACCACAAATGAAACGTCTAATGTCGCAAAACGTCATTTTAATGTAAGCTTAACACCACATACTCTCTTTTCCTCCTCCTCCTCTCTCTGTTTTCTCCCTTGCACACCTGAGGGCTGGACTGTTTCATTATGAATGTCTTCTCTCGCTCTTGACGTCTGTCCTTCAGTCAGTGTAGCGATCAGGACGTGAGCTGTCTGTGACGTGCATTTGAGCATCATCCTCAGTGTGCAGAGACCAAGGCAGGAGAAAAACCGTGAGAAACAGGGGAGCAAAGAATATTTCTGAAAAGAAAAAAGTAAGAAAATGAGGAAGGAAGGAGGATGGGAGGAAGGACGCCCATCCACCTTATTTTTCTTAATTTTGTTTTGTTTTATTTTGACTAGCGCTCACCAGATGTTGGTGAACCCGGCGACCACCTTTGCATGTGAAAAAAGTGGTATAAAGCCTGTTTCCTTCCTCTGGTATATTACCTCAAGTGATGTCACTTGAGTCAGGGTCAGCTGGGGCTGAAGACAACAAGGCTGGAATAAAATTTTTAAAATGGGAGCAAGAAAAATAAATCTAGGGATGTGGAGTTATTAATTCATTATACGTGGTGTTTTGTTGTTTATCTGGACCTTGAGTGTGTAATAAAGTTTGAACTGAATTAGAAAGACGTGATCTCACCACACCTCTGTATCCTGCTCCTCAGCTCTGCTGCAGGCTCCAGGCTACACTTGTCACTACTGAGCTGTGCCTGCAGCTGCGTTCCAGGGCGACAACATGTTAACTCTGCCTAATTAGTATGCAAAAGGTCACAATGGGATTCTACTCAAGGCTGATTCATATTTGTGTTTCCTTTGACAATTGCAGGATATTTAAGGATGGTGGAAGAGAAGAAGAAAAAAAAAAAAGACTTGGACTTACACAGGTAACAAACCTTGGTTTCCTGTGTTCTGTCCATGAGCTCTGTCACTCTTTATACTAGCATTACATTTGCCCTCTGCTTACTACACTTAACCAAACTGCAGCTGTTTAACACGTGACCAACTGTGTCATGACAAAAGTTCTAGCATAAGCATACTAGCATAACACACAGCAATAAACATAAATGTAGTAAGTAATGTAAAGTCTTACCAAAGTTGCATTAATCAGTTTTTGCTCTCTTTTTTTTGCAAAAAGATCATAAACACAACATTAACACATTATCACCTTATAAAGTTAACCTGGATAACATGTCTATTTGTACATCAAGCAAATATGTGGCAACATTAACAGTCAGGTGATGTTTTTCTGAGTGTTCGTCATCTGCGACACCTTTCAAACAAGATTGTATTAATAATAATAATAATAATAATAATAACAATTTTATTCATTATTAATATAAGATATTGATTAGTGCATTTTAAAGCTACTGTGTGTAGATTTAAAAACTACTTTTGTACTTTTTATTCTGGTGGTAACGGTAATAGGGCAAGGACAGAGGAATACATCTGATCTCTCATGTTTTGTATTTTGAGATTAATCCCATTTTGATTTCATTCTGCATGCCAAATGCATAAATAAATAAATAAAAATCATCATTCTCTGATTTATTAATTTTTTTCCAATACTAAAAATTTGACTCTATCCCTGACATTTCCACTTAATTCCAGACTTTTCTTTATTCTCGAGAATAAAGTCAAAATGTTGAGTGTACAAATCGAATGATGTCCAAAAAGTCAAAGTCAAAATTTACAACTTTATTCTTGACATTTCCCAAAGTTTAAAAAAAAAATCCTTCTCTTATGCCTGGAGCTAATACTCCTCCGTCCAGTGCACACCGCTATACGCTGTCATCACATAAAATCTTACACAGCAGCTTTAAATTGAGTATTTTTCCCTCAGCGGACGTCTGTGGTGTGTCATGAAGAATTAGTCGACGGGTGAAGAGAGCTGTGACAGCTCGCATATGTGATGATCCGTCAGTGTTGACGTGTTTTGCCGGGTGGAGGGTGAAGGACGGTGACTGGCCGTTTCCCCTGGAATCAAGTGAGGACATGTGAGGACCAGAATACTCTGTCACTCTGCCTGAAATGTGTCCTCACTCTGTGTCCCTCTGTGGTGATGGGCAATTAGTGTGTCTGGGATGTTCACAGGGTGGTTCACATACAGTTGTGAATCTCCCCACAGACTAAAGGCTGTCAGCTTCCTCCTGCTGTCTCGGTTTGGGTTTGGTGCCAAATGAGATTGATAACCGCCTAAATAAAGACGGATCGACCGGCGTTTCACTCCAAGAGCACTGAGCACCCACTACAGGCTGAGTCATCCGTCCTCGGTAACAGCGCTATCGATCTTCCCTTGTCCAAAGTACAGTTACTGTCAGTGTAAAAGATAGAGGACACTGTGGCGGGGGCGCAGAGGTCACAGTGTCACATCCAGGCCGGCCACCAGCTGTCTTTGGGTTTTTCTGAGAAATGACTCAACATTTAAAACAGTGGGACGTTGCCTGTGTGAGTAGCCACCGTTTGAAGAGGACGGAGAAGTGCAGGTCAACGCAGGTCAACGCAGGTCAACACAGGTCAACGTGAGAGCTCAATAAATTCAACAGGGAAATATCCAGAGTATGTGCAGCCCATCTCCAGAGGAATGTCACCGCAAGGTGTCAGAAAAGTCTCTGTTTACTCAATAAGAACACATAGATGCTCCAGACAGTTTGCGTCTGCAGTGGCAACCTCGACTTCAGGTGCTTCTGGAACTTAAACCACAACCCCAGTTCCTAAAAAGTTGGGTAAAAACGTGTGCAAAATGTGTCTTCATTGTCTTGCTGAAACAAGCAGGAACATCTCTGAAGAAGACGCCTGGACGGCAGCATATGTTGCTCAAAAACCTTCATGTACCTTTCATCATTAATGTGGACGTGACAGTTAATGCTGGTAACAATCTGGATGGTTCTTTTCTTCTTTAGCCCGCTTTAGATTTGTGAAAGCAATCTGAAATGTGGACTCGTCAGACCACAGCACACTTTTTCACTTTGTGTCAGTCCATCTCAGATGATCTCGGGCTCAGAGAAGTCTGCAGTGTTTCTGGATGTTGTTGATATATGTTTTTCTCTTTGCATGGTCGAGTCTTAACTTGCATTTGTAGATGCAGAGACAAACTGTGTTTACTGACAACGGTTTTCCAGTGTTCCTGAGCCCATGTAGTATCCTTTATACAATGATGTGGGTTTTTAATGCAGTTTTTAATGCAGTGCTGCCTGAGGGGTCAAAGGTCACAGACATTCAATGTAGACGATGAAATCTTTAAATTCCTGCAGTCACAAAATGGTGAACCTCACCCCATCCATGCTTGTGAGCAACTGAGCCTGTCAAGGATGTCATGTTGATACCTGATCATGGTGCTGTCACCTGTTACCATTTCGGCTGTTTGCATGTGGAATGTTTTAAACTGGTGTTTTTGAGCATTCCACAAATTTCTTAGTCTTTTGTTGCCCTTTTCCCAAACATTTATTATTATCATTATTGCATTATTGGTCACGAACTGTAAGGCAAGGCAATTTTATTTATATACAGTAGCACCATTCATACACAAGGCAATTCAAGGTGCTTTACAAGAACTTAGAAATACATTAAAATAAAACATAAAAGGAACATTAAAATTGCATTTGAGATCATTAAAAACAAAAGCTAAAAGCAAGACAATAAATAGTGAAAAGTATTACAGAAAATGCATTTAAAAAACAAACTGTAGCATTTGTAATAACCAGCCAATAATGTAATAATCTAAAAAGTTAAGATGTTATTGATCAGTTATTACTGACTGTGCAGTTGACCTTTATTACATTAAGAACAGGAAAATGATTACATTATTGGTAATCATTACATTATTGGCTGATACCAGTGGTCATAAACTCGACAGGGTTGCACAGAAAAGTGACGGAAGCTTAGAGTTCAACTGGTTCAACTTCTTCCTTATTTTCACTCTTCCACCCACCTTTGCCATTATCTGTTCTGAAAGATACAAAAATTGTTGGACACAGATCCGACTATCTGTCTGTCTGACAGAAAGTTTCAGACGCTGTCATCGGATCTGATAAACACATCTTTTAAAGCATACTGAGGCTTTAAGCGGTGAGGACCTCCTATCAGCATATGGGTGATTATATTAGGTGAAATTCCCCATAAGACCTTTTTACACAATGTAATGATTTGATGATTTGTTCGCAGTGCCACCCACACAAACCTTTTGCTCTTTTTCTTTCCGGCGCAATTTAAGGTCCCTGGCTTCAATGTGACACACTGTTCCAACATGTCTGAGCACCTCGGCTTGACTGGCAAGACCCACCAGCCTCTGGAGAAATCTGTTTCCAATTATGTTGTGTATGAAACATCTATTGTTTTCCTCAGCGCCCAGGGAGCTGCTGGGGGATTCACGAGCCGGCTGTGAGCTACCGCCAGACCTCTCGGAACCCCCTCCGTCCGTCTGGAGGCTCCACATTAACATCCCGCTAATAGCCCCGAGGGTGGCTGGATGAGTGACGGAGGGAGGGGTTAGGTTTCACGGGCCTTCTGGTCCTGTCTGGGTCACTGCTGCTGAGAGAGAACGTACCCCCAAAACTTCACAGCTCGGTTTATCAAGCCGCGTCCTATCGACCTTGTTAAAAATGACCCGTCTAGACACTAACAGAGGTGCGTTGTTAAACACAACACGTGCTCACACGCCAACTGAAATATATTAATCATCACCCCCCCCCCTTTAATATTAAAACAGTACAGCCTCGGAGTGCATGGCACAGGTTGTTCGATGATCTGATAATAAGGCGTTTCTCCAAGTCCTGTTGTTATTCGATAAAAATATCCTGAACCATAAAACGTCCTTTAGCTGAAGAACACAACTGATTCTCTCAGCCAGGAAGACAATCCATACACATGAATAATCTATATCTACTACTGCCTTTGGCTTTGATCACATGAGAGGTTAGAAAATCCATTTGACGATGTTGAAAAGTTGTGAGGGGCGCTGGAATGTTTCTCACCACGCTGAAAGAGATATGGGAAATCCATTGGTTATACAAGCCAGGAATCTGAATTTAGACCACGCACAAGGTCTGTAAGTACTCTACCTCTTCTTCTTTTGATCCTTTAACTGCCTCTTCCTGTTTCCAACAAAGACACACCTCGCGACACCCAACTTTGAAGTTGTATCTTATTTCCATGCTGACACCTCAGCTTGGCTGTTTTCACGAGAGGCCACACGATTGCAGAGACGTGTGTGCTTTTATCAGTTCCCACTCGTGTCCTTATCAGCTGCACGGAATCGATTCTGAGGCTACTTTGATGTTCGGCGGTGTTGCAGCTACAGAGACGCCTCACTCTGCCAAATTAGCAAACCTATCAGTGCTCATCTAAAATGGCAGCTGTCATGCCAATAATCCATCAAGATGGAAGGACAGAAATAGACCCAGAGGCCTGTGGACAGGATTTCAGGAATACTCATGAGGTCTTCTCTCCGGTGCCCACCATACATGCAGACTTTTTTGGTCATATTTTATTCATTCAGTTAACAGTTTACTTCCGTTTTCTGTAAATATTCTCCATCCTAACATAAAAGACTTCAGAAGCTTCAGAAACCATAAAATGTTCAGAAGTCTGTTTCAAAGCCATCTCCACGCTGACTAGAATACAATTCTGATGGAGATAGAGCTGGTATTGGATCTTATGGAGCCCCTGAAGTCCTGACAAGTCATAAGGACCTTGAAGTGGAGGGATGGGATGGGAGGGCTGGGTGTCTGTTTGCTGCCCAATTTTGTGCAAGTGCCAACCATTTGAAAGATGGATGAATTAATAATGTGTATGAATAAAATAAAGTACAAGTCAAGCTCAGAGAAGAAAAGTGATTCGTGATTAGCTATCTTATGGCAAAATTCTACTAACTCCCCATCAAACAACAGCTTTTACTTTGAGTCTTTTTAAGGGAGACTGGACCACAAAGACAATCACATAGTGATGTCAATTATATATGAGGCCAAGTCATTCCAATATTTCTGGCTATGCTTCTGTCATGAAAGATTTTAATCAGAATTCATTTAATAACTTGTGCACGTGTTGGAAAATATCAACTTTTTGTACTAACCCAAATAAATTTGTATTAGTATGTTTTTGAGTTTATTGGTGTTGAATGCTTGGTCAGATTCTTGACATCAAACTGCATGAAATTATTATGTAGGAACAACAAATTTCCTCTACTGACCCTTCTTAAGTCCCGCCCCTTTTTGCTCTGTGCTCCAATAACAGTTGAGCGAACCTCGTCCCTGGCGGAAACTTAGTCAACTTTCCTTTTTCCTGAACATGCTGTGTGCTCGGTTTATCAGCGTTGATAGAAAAGAAAACCAAATTTTGCTAAGATTAGTGATCAGGTGTAACTAGCTAGGTAACAATTGCTGTAGATTAGCTAGCTACGTAGGGCAAAATGCTACTGAACTAGCATTTTCCTAACATGAGCTAACTTAAGATGTGACCATGTTGCTTTTACAGGTCCCTCAGCAACTTTAACCATCCTCATAATTTGGTTTCCTTTTCAACAACGATGACTCTAGCACATAGCACAGGATATATACATATCACATATACAGTATATATATATATACATACTTAGGGAGTAGAGATGCACCGATTCCAATGTTCTTGGCCGATTCTGATTTCTGATTTTTTTTTTTAATGGTCTGACCTGCTGATTCTGATTTCGGCCGATTCTGATTTTCAGTCTTTCTAAGAAATATAACTGGCAGCATTGAAAAACACTTTTGTAACTTTTCTTTTTCTGTAAACAGGTTGTTTATTCTTCAGCCAGAACAGGAGGTGAGATTTTAGTCTGTGAGCAGCAGTCTGCTGTTGGCTTAGCTCTCATCCTAGCTCTTCATTAGCATGAAGAGTCAGCTGGTCTCTGGCCGGTCAATCGGTGCATCCCTATTAGGGAGCGTCAGGTGTTGTACTACGCCAGTCCCAGCATTTAACAGAACCACTGAAGTCATTTTACCACTGCTACACAATCTCATTTATTTTCTGAGAGTGGGCAGACCTAGTTGGGAACTTCCATTAGGTAGCTCCATTTCCACAAAACTAAAACTCAACAGCAGCTTTTTTTTTATACAAGGAGACATGAGCTACTGTATGTGCAGGAGGTGGGCGTATGTGTGACATCTGTGCAGAAGTACATTTCCCCAAACAGAGGTCAAGACAAGAGGACGAGCACTGCCTGGTCGTGTTGTCATGGAGACCATCGGCGAACACAGATAATATCTAGGGGCTTATTTCAGGCAAAGAGAGGGGAATGAAGATTTTTTTTCCCTGCTCATTTCAATCATAACTCCTGCTTTTCCTCCCTGGCTCAATATCTAAGCTTTCATCTGCTGCATTCAGGCTGTCTCTCCCTTTCAACGCGGTAATGACTGCTGCCGTATGCCCATGAGGATAAGAGGACAGCTACTTGTCAGCTAAACCCTTCAACAAAAATAACAAGAAATGAGATGATTTTCAATTGAAAGACATTTATTGAGACATTTTTGGCCCCTTTGAGCCACAAAAAGCAAATATAGGGTTTCATACCAAACGGAAATATAGCCACTTGGAACCAAATCCATGCCACCCTCTAGAATCTGACAACTTTGATATCTGTAAATAGCTTCATCATGGCAGATATCTCATTTTGGAATGAAACTCCTCAAAAAATACAATAGTCGTTGTAGAACTGAAAGTGAGTACAAAAAGAAACCATTGCACAGTATTAAAATGCTGTAGACAGAAAATTGCATTCATGGCATGGCAGAGAAAAATACCTTGTTTAACCAGTGAATCTCAAGAGGCACATATTGGAGTTGAAGAGAGCCACTGGCTGCGTTCACATGCACACAATATGTTGCTTAATGCTCAGATTAAGGAGGTGGTTTGGTTTATTTTT
>JAJHUR010115364.1:0-10495 GCA_027495735.1 Lutjanus campechanus | reverse complement strand
AGGCACTCAGCACGTAATTGAAAATCTATTTCGCTCAAAGTGAGGAGAGGGAACGAAAGAGTGGAGAACAAATGAAAGAAGGAAGGCAGACGGAGGAGGAGGAGGAGGAGGAGGAGGGGAGGAAGAGGAAGAACAGGTGACCAAAAGATAATAGTGAGGGGGAGGAGGAGAGAGTAAAGGGAGGAAGAAACAGCCAATGAAGGAGATATTATTTTAAAAGCTGGAGTGTGAGACAGTGGAGGAGGAGGAGGAGGAGGTGGAGGTGAGGGAAGGACAAAGCGGCGGTGGAGGGTGAAGAGGCTTCGCTGGCGTCCTAAGTGGATAAAAAGCAGAAGAGACGTCTGAGAACAGTTCATTTTTCTGTCCGAGTGAAGACTTCCTCCCTGTTTTACCCACTGATCTGTCACCGTGTGTCTCTTTTACCGTCACCTCGTCTCACTGACTCACAGGCTGTAGTCCTGACATAAATCACTACACATATAGTCATAATAGTGAAATATATTTAAGGGGACAGTTCACCCCAACATCAAAAATATATAATTTTTCCTCTGGCCTGCAATGCTATTTACCCATCTGTACTATTTTGGTGTGAGCTGCAAAGTTTTGGAGATATCTGGATATCCTGCCAAAAAAATATATATTTAAAAAATTCAAAACCAGTGTCTTTTTCCAAAAATCATGACCCAGTAATTCAAGGTAATACACAGACCTTGTTGTGAGTAGTTTAATGTCTACTTTCTTTCTGATAGAAAGAAACAGGATCCTGCTTCCTTCCAGCAGCCTCCCATACACCTTTTTTTTCATTTACAAAACTAAATGGTAACCAGTTTTCAGGAAAAACAAAACAAAATAAAAAACTCAAAATGCCTCCATACTGCTTGTCTGGTGTAATCCAAGTCTCCTAACGTCACGCCAAGTTGATATTGAAACACATCATTTACACCATGTTTTTAGATCCTTAGCTTGGAACCACATTCATGTGCGAGTGTGCACCGTCTGAACGAGGTGTGTGTGGTGTGACGGTGAGTGATTGGCATGTTGGGGCTTTAGGAGACTTGGGTTGTGCCAGATGAGCAGTATAGAGGCATTTATGCTTTTTTTGTTTGTTTGTTTGTTTATTTCATTTGAAAACCAGTTACCATTCACTTACATTGTTCGGGAGATTCTGCAACACCGTTTCCCTCTGAAACTCCAGCAGCATTTTGTGGACTAAAAAAAACTAAACCCAGCCTTCGATCGGCATGAGGGTGAGTAGATAATGACTGAATTTTCATTTTTGGATGAACTATCCCTTTAACCTGAGTCAGACCACACAACGATGATAATCAGATCACATACTGTACACACACAGTTAGTGGTAAAGTAAAGTTTAGGCATCAGGGTCGTATTGGGGAGGGAAAAAAATGGTATTGCAACATCTGTAGTTACTATGGCAACGGAGATCACCTGAGTTTGTCCCTTCTTGCGCATCCAAACTCATAAAATGCTAAACTAAGGCCAAACAACGTTAAATGATGATGCAAAAAGCTTACAAGTGATGTGCTATTTATACGCCAGCCCATGATGTCACGTTGACACCTGCTGCACCTCAAAACTTCTTCGCTCTTTGTATATAAAATAAATCTCTGATACTTTTCATGGTATAGCCACAATATGCTTTGTTTTTTTTGTTTTGTTTTTGCTTGTTTTCTTTTTTTGTGTGGAGTTTTTGGACTTCCTGATTTAACTACAATTTTTTGTTCTCACAGAAAAATCCTCGTTTCTGCTCAGATTCTTTGAGACCACATTCTTTTCCTCCAAATCTAACTGTATAACCGATTATTTTAAAATTCACGTTTAGCTCCTTTACTAACTGACCTGTTAAAGCACTGAATGTGAACCCTGGCGTGATGTCCACTTAACATGCGTGCTACACTTCACTGTATTGACTTTGCACTCAGGTTTACAGTGTCGTTCACTCAAAACAGCTGCAGCGTTTTACCGTTTTAATGACGAGCTGTTGACCATCTCGAGGGTCCTGTGTTTTGTTTGGTAACGCGAGAGCTTTATGTTGTCACCACTGATGCTTTTTGGTCCAAACGGCTTTGAAGAAAAGCTTGTGCTTTTATTTTGAAGGCCGTTGTAGCAGCTGTGAAATGATCACTAGTCTCACACTCACCAGAGTCGTGTTCTCGGATCAGCGGCACATACATCTGTTGTGAATATCTTCAGATTAAGATCAGATGAACGTGATGTCAGTCATGGGTTACATTTTTATTTCTGTGCACGTCCAACTTCTGTCCACTGGATAAAACAAACAAAAACAAATCAAATAAACAATGTTTTTTTCTGTTCTGGTTGATTTTTATATTTCTATACTTGATGACGCTCTTTGTCATAATTAATTACTGCACTCGTGACCCTCACCTCAGCCGGATCCTAATTAGTAAACATGACTGCAAACTTTAAAAGTGAGGACCTGTCAGAATATCTTCACTCTGAAGTTGGTCTCCAGGAAGATAAAAGTACGATAGCATACGCGCTAAAGCTTTGGTGAATAATTTATTATCAGACCAGAGTTGTTGTTTTTTTTATGGCATTTAAATTGGATTTTTAATTAGTGAAACAGCAATAACAAGTAACAAGCTAACCACAGAAACACTGACACTATAGTGCAACACTTCACCTCATTAAATCCACAAATACCAAATCTGTGAAAGTCAAAGGACAGGATCTGAAGAGATGGGGGGAAAAATAAGAAAAAGAAAAAAGTTTTGGAGATGAGAGAGAGCAGATTCACACTGTGACACAAAGTAAGAGGTTAGATACTTTGTGTCTGTATAGTTTTGTGTCTTTGAGTTTGTAGTTGTTCAGGAGAGGACGAGGACAAAAAAAGGGACAAAGCTTTGAGGCAGGAATGTGAATATTGGCAGCAGGTGACAGGAAGCAAAAGGGGCGAGTAAAAGAAGGAAGATGAAGACGCTTTAACTGATCTGAAGAGCAGAATAAAGTTGTAGATGTGAACAACCAATGATGGAATATAACCAAGTACATTTACAGTTTTGAGATACTTTAATATATCCAATAACTTTATGCATCTATTCTACTATATTTTATATGGAAATATTGTAGTTTTTAACCTCACTGCATTTATTTAAGAGCTAGTTAATTTGATTTTACATTCAAAACACATGATCAGATGATTAAAATATGATGCATTGTTACAGATCAAAGGTCCCACATCCTGTCACAGGTGTTTTCAGTTTCAGTGATGCCGATTACTTACTCAAGTTTGAGTCCGGATGACAAAGATGTGAAATGCCACCCAACAAAATGAACAGGACAGCCCCTGAAGTCCTGAAAAAATACTTTATTATCTTGTTTCACATGATAATAACTGTTATTATCTTGTGTGCAGTGGTGGAAAGAGTCCTGGAAATCTGGACTCAAGTAGAAGTACTGTTACGTTGCTAAAATATTACTCAATTACAAATAAAAGTACTGGTGTTAGAAATATACTTAAGTAAAAGTACAGTACTGTAAGTATTCGTCGCAAAAACTACTGAGAGTATTAGTTACTTTTAACTGTTGATGTCACAGTCAGCTCTCCAAACTAGGGCTGCAAATTTGTGTTTTCAAAACAAAACAAAGTCACGAGGTGCTGTTACAGCCATGACTATTGATTAAACATCCATGAATGCATTTTTAACTGGTTAAATTCTTAACGGAAATTAATCGACTGATTAATCATCAGCATCCTTACTCCAGATGTGTGCTGCTGCAGCAGCATTTTTGTTTTGTTTTTCGTTTGTGTGTCCTTGTTTTCATCGTTTTCGTCCGAATATGATCAGATAATCTTCGTGGCCACTAAGATTTAGATAATAATTCAAATTGTACTGTACAAACTACTTAATTACAGTAATTTGAGTATTTGTAATTAGTTACTTCCACCTCTGCTCGTGTGGGTGAGAAAAAAAATAATAAATTGTGATGTGAAAAGGCTCAGAAATTCACAACCCACACACTTTCTTATGATATTTTAAGTACATTTTGATGATAATACTTATGTACTGGACTTGTACTTTTTTTACACAGTGATATTTTATTCGCCCACTTTTACATCAGTAAAGGATCTAAGTACATCTTCCACCAATGTAGACAATTTATTTGACCTCACTGACTGTTGTGATCATTAAAAACACATGATGATGATGATGAAGTTTTTACATTTAAATGCCAACATCCACAAAATGTTTCGGACATGTTACATCAATGCGGTTTGTATCCGTCTTAATTATTTGGATTTAGATGTTTTGGTTGTAACAGAGGTCAGATTCAGTGAAGAGACTGGGAGGGGCGGATGCTTCTGTAACACGTGTGACTGATGTTTTGATTAAATTGTTATTTGATAATCGTTGACATTGATGACGTGTTTGAAGTTTCTGGATGGTGAGCGACCCAGCTGGATCAGACTGTCAGTGTTCATAAAGCTCCAGTTTACATTGTTAGAATATATATCCTCAAGTGTTACAGTAAAAACCCGCTGAAATTTCACATTATACAGTTGAAAAAGTGACCAAAAAACAACTACGCTGTGCTTAATATCCACATAACTTCATTGTGTTTAATCAGATATTAACTATTAATATGTAAATATGTGTTTGAATGTTAAGTCATTGTGAACAAATGGTTCATTTATTCATTGTTTTCAATTATGTAGCGTATCAGGATTTTCTATAAACTCAAAAATAATGATGCAAACATTTCATGAAAATTACTCCAATCTGCAGAAGACAAAAATAGCACAACAAAGAACTCAGTGTAGCTCATCTGTCCACATGTGTCCATGTCTGTGTGTGTGTGTGTGTGTGTGTGTGTGTGTGTGTGTGTGCCCGAGGCCTCTTCATCTCATCAGTAGAAATCTATTCTGCTCAGACTCATCCAATAAGGTGGGTAATGATACTCCACTCTAATATTGGGACCGTCCAAATTGAACACATTTAAACTTTAATGCAAGTCAAGTCCTGGGGAGAATGTAATCTGCCCCACTTAGTGTGTGTGCACGTGTGTGTGTGTGTGTGTGTGTGCGTGTTTCAGGGTTTGTGTGTGTGCGTGTGAACCCATGTGCGTCTGTCTCTGTGACATGTGAAGCACTCTGAGTTTTTTCTTTTTTTTTTCTCTCTCTGTTGCTCCACTAATGAATTTAAATATGTTGAATTAGTTTTAAGAAGAAGGTGAGAGGTGAGACGAGAACGTGCGTGAAGAGCTGCGGAGCTGCCGGTTTAAGCAGTCGAAGCAACAGCGTTTCTATGTTTAGAAGCTCCAGCTGAGAGGAGCTCCGTGATGAGAAAAACACACTGGACACCTTTGAACCTCTCCACCTTCGTTCGTCTGCTGAGAGAAAGTTCACGCTCTCTTGACTTTCTGCTGTGAACGTATAGACATAAAAGTTTGTGGGAGCTTGTTTTCTCTTTATGTTGTTATCTGTTTTTCTTCTCAGACTGATCAATAATCAGCCTTGCAATAACTATTTTACTCTCCTTACATTATAAAATACAAAAAAAGTAATCCACCAAATGTAAATTAGTACTCATTAGTACCCACACTTTGTGTTTAGTGCTAATTAGCAAATGTTAGCATGCTAACTGGGAAATGGATGGTAAACATTATACAAGTAAGATCTAAAGTAAGATGATGAAGTGTTATACCTCCCTAAAGGAAAAGTTCAGTATTTTAGAAACTTGTTGTTTTCATTCATCCTTAAAACTAAATATGAAGCTCCAGCCAGCAGTCAGTTAGCTTAGCTGACCACAAAGACTGTAAACAGGGGAAACAGGTAGCCTGCCTCTGTCTAAAGATAACAAAATCTGCATACCAGCACCTCTAATGCTCACTAATTAACACTATTTCTTTAACATTACCTTTGTCATTTAGCATGTTAGCAGGCTAAAGTTAGCATTTAATTCAGAGCACCACTGTGCAGCTTCACAGAGCTGCTGGCAGCGCTTTGACCTTTCAAATTATTGGCTAAAGCCGGTATTATATTTTCAACGTCTGCAGGTTCTCAAGTGTTCGCTCGGGTCCACATGATGTTTCATCGTCAGAGAGTCTAAGTCCACAATATGTTGTGACCGCGTGAACCTGTCCAAGTGGCCAATATAGACACCAGTCTACTGTGCATGTGTGGGACGGGTCTTCAAAACAGACTCCAGAAAGTAGAATAAACAGAACTAATAGGTGTCCATGGTGTCCACAGCTGCCCGTGTACGCGTCCATTTAGGAGTATAATCCAGCCTTGAGTAAACATTCTTGTATACAGACAGAACTGTTTAAGTCAACTGACTTGAAAACAGGAACTTTAACCAGAAAATATGGACTATTTGACGATTCCCTGGATACCTTTAAATTATACGTATATATGTTTTATCAGTGATTTATGGATCTTGTTGAAGAAATTAGGGTGTAAAAATCTGAATATGATAATTATGTGAATTACTTTACTTCAGTTTTGAAGATTTTGTAGTATTGCTTGAAATGTTTACTTACTGTTTGGGATCTCTTTCATACAGAAGAGTATTAGGGTCAGACACAAGGGGAAAAAGCATTTCAAGACTAGAGTCAAAACAAAACTTCAGTGTTTTTAATTAATTTTGAAATGCCAAATAATATATTATAAAATATTTTTATTCTTCTTGCCTGACCCTTACACTCTTCCATAGGTCTATATCAGTTTGAGCTGTGATGCACATGAGAGGCGGACATACTGGCATGAATGACACAATAATACAAAACTTCATCGTCATGTAATTTACATCTTTTTTTTAAATGACAAAGGAGCATTTACAAATATTTTAATGTACACCTAAGAGTCCATAATTCAATTTGGAGGTATCTCTGTGTGTGTGTGTGTGTGTGTGTGTGTGTGTGAGTCATAACTCTTGTGTGTGTGTCGAGGGAAAGTGTTGTGATTGATTATTTAGACATGTTAAGAGCCTCACCAACTCTGTGTGTAAACAGCTCAAACGTCCGTCCACAAACACGAGTGTGTGTGTGTGTGTGTGTGAACGTGTGAGGTGTTTTACCACTAATCCATGAAGAATCCTCTTCCTCCTCCATTTCCTCTTCCTCCCAGGATGTCAGGGTCACATCAAAGGAGAAGCAGCGACCTTTGACCTCCTGACCCCAGTTTAGCAGGTTTATGAGCGAGCAGGGCGAGAATCCATTAGCTACAGCAACATCATCAACAACAACGACGACGATGATGATGAAACTGGTTTAAAATAAGAAGAAGGCCACAATATTACACTGTAAAAATAAATCATAGAAGAATATAGTGCTATCAACTAATATTTTCTCAATAATGTAACGTAAATATAATTAAACTTGACATTTCTATTATTTATTTTCAGAACACTTCAGAACACTTACAAACATGAGTTCTTCCAACTTTAAGTCTTTTGATTTGAAATGATGAGTTGAATCAAAGTTTGAATTAAACTTTCTAAAGTTTTTAAGTTTCTACTTAAGTTAACCAGCATATTATCAGACTTCCCAGCATGCATTGTTTGAGAGTTAAAACTCTCCTGAAACTTATCTGAAACTAAAAAAAATGTTTTTTTCTTTCTTTTTCTTCTTCTTGTGTGTCTCAATACAATTTAAGACGAGTCATGGTTGCTTGTTTGCCCAATAATAAAAAAAACCCCACAAACCTTGATGAAGGTTAGTTTTGAATTCAGTCCCTAACTCTTACAAAATTCAATTAATTTAAGCTCTTTGTCTGAAATGAAGAACTGACTTTGGACGCTGACAAATTGTACAAGGACATCTTGTTTTTTGTAGTTTATCAGTGTCACTGAAGATAATATTAATATCTGAAGCTTACTGAACATGTTTTCTCAAGTACAACTGAATTAGTATCAAATCTACTGGAATAGAAAAAGGTTTATTTGTTTTGAATCACTACTTTTCAAATACAGTTAACCTGAATTGTTAAGGCAGCTCAGACACTAACTTTTTAAAGTTAAAACAGACTGTTTTTACAGTGTAACTTCATAAAAAAAATCACTTTAGGGCAGGTTTTGAACAATTATGAAACAGTGATTAAATTGTGACAATTCAAATGTTATTATTAATGTGAGACTGAAGAGTTGTTGGTTCAACTTAATATCTTGAGTTTATTGAACATGTTTTCTCAAGTACAACTGAATTAATATCAAGTCTGTTTGAATAGAAAAGTTTATTTGTTTTGAATCATTGCAAATGTACCTCAACTTGTCTTTTCAAACACAGTTAACTTAAAATTTTAAGGTAACCTGGAACCTAGCTTTTTTTTTTTAAGTAAAAACATTTTTTTTCTTACAGGTAAAGGTATAATCTGCAATATTTTCCTAAAAACAAACAAACAAACAAACAAGATAATAATGTATAGACTCATATTACATAATCCCTTTCAATCATCTCTTATGATCCACTAGAAGTGTGTCTATTGCATCTAGTTAATCAGAAATGTTATGTGTAACTTCATATTAATTCCATATATGGACAGACAATGAACAATTATGAGTCAGTTGTTAATGACTGAAGAGTTGTTGGTTCAACTTAATATCTTGAGTTTATTGAACATGTTTTCTCAAGTAGAACTGAATTAATATCAGGTT
The DNA here is from genome assembly GCA_027495735.1 of Lutjanus campechanus. Taxonomy (NCBI): domain Eukaryota; kingdom Metazoa; phylum Chordata; class Actinopteri; order Lutjaniformes; family Lutjanidae; genus Lutjanus; species Lutjanus campechanus. The sequence goes on along the minus strand of JAJHUR010115364.1, from coordinate 1,859 downwards.
TAATTGACTAGAAAAGTTTTTTTTAATTATTACAAAATTACCTCAACTTGTTTTTCAAATTTAGCCAACTTAACTTTTTAAAGTTAGACAGTATAGTTTTATTTTTTACAGTGTAACTTCATAATACTTCCATTAAGGACAAGGAATGAATGATTATGAAACAGTTGCATTATTACATGTTATTACTAATGTGACATAGAGATAGGAATAAACATAATGATTGAACCACATTTGACAGTGACAGTTCGTGATTTGTTCCATCACAGTATCTTTAGTTTTTGTCATTATTGTTTCAATGACACAATTATTTTGTTCCTGAAAACCTGCTGAGATTAGATTCCTTGTTTTCGTAACTAATGAAAAATGATAGGGCAAACTGAAAGGCGCTTTAAAATGCTGAGTGCCGTGTGCGCGAGTGCATTTGTGCTTGTAAATGGGGCTAACCTGCATTTAAAGCAGCCCTCGGCATTGCTCCCTGTTTTTGTCTTTCTCACAATGAGTAACTTATCTAAACCATCCCCTCTTCAACGCTCAACTTCAGCTGCCTATTTATCCATTTTGGGTTGCGCGCAGCCCGTCGTTAGTATTCCGGTACACACCTCAACAAAGCCATTATCATAAAAACACACACATTCACATGCAGATGGATGGCTCTTAGCCTCTTAGCTCCGCAGCTAATGGTGCTAGCCACTTAATTAAGGTCACTTATGGACAAACTCTGTTAGCATGGGCACTAATAAGTACTGCCCAGACAATGGGGCTGTGTGCGCGCGTGTGTGAGAGTGTGTATGGTAATGATATTGCTGTAAAGCCTGACCTGCAGTCTCCATTACCTCCAGCTTATTGAGTGGTTTGTTTTGCAGAGTGGCTCTTAGAGGTGGGTATCATTGAAATTTCACTAGATGGACAACTGGACACTTTAGAAAATGCATCACAATATATTTCAGGCTGAAGTGTGTGTGTGTGTGTGTGTGTGTGTGTGTGTGTGTGTGTGTGTGTGGCCCAGTTGAGGGGCACCAAGAGACAGGAAAAAAAAGAGATAAAGTGTCTGCAGTTTTCTCACCAAAACCCATGTGGAAACTGAATATCCGGCACATTGTTAATTTATAGCCCTCTGCTTTCCTCCTCTTCTCCCTCAGTCCTTTGCTCATGTCCTCCCTTCCGGAGCCTCTCCTCAAGTTGCCTCATCTAAAAACAATTAGTTCCCCCAAGCAGGCCGACCGACCAGTGAGGTTGGAGAGCGTGTGTACGTGCGGTGTTGTCCCGTTGGGGAGCATAACATTGCCCTCTAACATCACCACACAGGATGCTTCCGAAAGACTCGGCGACCTTTCACCTCCAGCGGTGAGGATGAGAGACGAGGGGAAGCAGAGGGGAGAGAGAGACGGGAGGGGAGGCAATAGAGAGACCCCGCTGCCCTGACATGGCAGCTTGGTGCAGGATGTAAGAAAAGGACTTTTAGGCCGAGTTAGTACAGTCGGTGCTCAAGTTTGGAAAGTGGTTCGAGTGGCAACCAGCACGAACTGGTCCGAATTTAAATAAAGTGAACAGATTATTTTAAATAAGTTATTTTTTCTATTAATACAAAAAATTTGAACAAACTGTAGAATAGTATCAAATTTGTGCTGTGTTGACTATCAGATTCTATTTAATGTTGTCAAAAATATAGATAAATATCGATACGGACCATTTGAAATGCTTTCAATACTAATTTTTCACAGTATAGATACTCTGGTTCCAGCTGCAGACTCTCAGTCTCGGTCTCTGATAGTGGGTTGACACACACACACACACACACACACACACACACACACACACACACACACACCGCTGCAGTGCCCACATAGTCCCGCCTCCTC
>JAJHUR010115358.1:1449-27017 GCA_027495735.1 Lutjanus campechanus | reverse complement strand
GTACTGGATGAGGCTGCTACTCTGTTTCTCCTAAAACTCCAGGATTGTTTTGTGAACTGAAGACCTTCACCCATCATCACATCGGCATAGTGGTGAGTACATACAAAATGGCTTATTCTCACAACGTGGAATATCACTTTAAGTTGACAATGATTATAAGGTTGACACAGTTACCGATTGTGTTGACACAAGTTTTAGGGTGTAAGGAGGGTGTTTATACCTCATTGCAAAATGTTAACATTTTAACAGACTGGTAATCTAAAGCATTACCCACAGGAAGACCCTACTGGCTGAAAGGTAACAAGTGCAGAGAGGTAAACATGACTGACTTATAAACTTTGAAAGAAACTTTATCACAATTTTGGGATTCACATCCAATTTCTGTTTAAATCTCACTAGATGCATTCATTTAAGATATTTATAGTAATGTTTTTGGATGCACTCCCACTGGTCTTTCTGTGAGCTGCAGTATGTTTATGAGGTCACAGCTAACCAGTGTGCATGCTGAATCACTGCCAGTGATTAGATAAAGCTTTTGATTGTTATACATCTGAAAGTACAGAGGGGATTATCTTAATTTTAAATTAAGGGCTTGTCAGGAGATATCACGTTCTGTATGACTGGTTTCTATCTTAAAAAACATTTTACAAAACAAATCTGTGAAGCTACAGCCTCTGCTATAGTTATGAAATAAACTCTGAGCGCATTAACATCTTTAGCAGGGTGTCTTGAATGCCCCACATCCATTTTGGGCACCTTTTTTCCCTTTAAAAACAGGAATTAATGAACAGAAATGCACTGCGGTAGAGAACACAAATGAATTGAATATGTTGAAAAATTAAAAGGAATAAACAGACCAGAGAGAATGTGCACTTTCCCCCTGGCGTAAACGCCTCCGTGGCAAAAATCACAAAGGCTGCTGAAGAACAATAACAGAAAATAGTGAGTCTACTGAGGCGTTGTACATGACGAATGATAAGGAGAGCTTCTAAATAGAGATGGAACTAAACTAGAAGAGTGCACTCAGTAGAGTGCAGATCCAGGCCAGGCGACAGATGGTGAAGCATCTACTGCAATGCTGCCACAACTACCAGATTCAACCAGCTGAGATTTGCAAAGTTCTGCCTAAAAATTAACATGACTTTCATAAACAATATTGCAGACTGAAGCAGTTGTTGATCACATGTGGCCCCTAGCGGCTGGTTAAGAAGAGTGAGAGGTCAGCTGTCGATGGTCATGAAACAGAACAGTCAAAAAATAGAAATACTGTCTCCTCCATGTCCACGTCTGTCCAAACTCATATAATGTATAGTGAAGCTTTTGACATAATTTAATCTAGAACCTACCACTATATTGACTTGTAATCTTTAAGGACTTGAATAAAAGGTGCTATCATCACTGTCATGTCTTATTCAAGTGAGTAATTTCCAGTGAGAAACATGCTGCCTTCACTTAGAGACTATTTTTACAGAGTACAGAGGACTGACAGGGAGCTGGACATTATCACGTCACAGTGAAGCTGACCTTTGACCTTCTGGATATAAAATGTCATCACGTCATCATTTTATGCTATTCAATATTTGTGTGTAATTTTTTCAAAATTAGTGTATGAATTCTTGAGTTATGGCCACCAAATTCTAATCCGTTCATTCTTGAGTTCAAGTAAAGCCATAAAAAAAGGTTTTTAAGGTTTTTGCAAAATTGTGAATCGGAGACATCGTTCAGCATACAGTCATGAATGTGTACAAAAAAGTTTCTTTCTTTCTTTCTTTTTTTATTGGTCCAGTAGTATTTGAGATTAGCTGTGGACAAGATGCCGGTCTGTTGATCATGCACGCACATACAGCAGTGATCGCATTATCCCCTCCCAGCTTTTGTCAGGCAGGGATAATAAGTTGTTATACAGATGTAGAAATATAGGATACAACATATAAATAAAGACAGCAAGCTTTCGGATTGGAAACCGTGTATCATGAATTATGTAAAGCAGGGGATTCTTGCGAGACGGATAGATGGAAACAGAGATTGGGACACAGAAAGCTTGGCACCTTGCTCTTCAAAGACACAAAGATGAGAGAAGGTTGCTCTCAGTTTTAACTGTGGCTACAGTTCCATTCAGGTGTGAACGTTATGGCTGCATGCCGTTAAGCCTTCATCTCCAGCAGCCACGGGGCATTGTCCTAGAGTTTCCTGCAATGTGAAAACAGGAGACTACTGTGGGATTTAGAGTGAAATTGAATGTTGTCTTTTGTACCCGGCTCAGTTACTAGGTGTGGTGTTTGAAATGAGAGATAAAACAAGGAAATCACCCAGCAGGCATCGAGCAATGATTTTCTCATCTATCACCATGAGGGATCATTTCATTCCAATTTGTAGCTGGAAGGAGGAAATAAAGGCATGTAATCACCTCAAAGGCCTTCTTTTGCTTTACAAAACATTTTTTGTTGTCTGGAAAAATAAACAGTAAATATTGGTGGATGTTTGCTATGTTTACGCTGGGGTCTTGTGCTCCCCACGGCACCAGATAAAACTAACTTTGTAAAGGCCTTTTAAAACCGAAGACAAAATACTGTTAAAATAAATCATGATGGGAGAACATGAACAAGATTTAAAACTGTGACTCTGCATGTGATTCTTCACAGAAGACGAGCGGGACGAGTTTGGGAGGATGCACGTAAATAAGACGTAACAAGACGTCCTTTGTATAAAATAAAGAAAAAACAGAACTAACATGTTCTTTATTGTAGTAGACTTTTGTTAGACCCTTATTAGACATTAATAGAGTGTTATTAAGGACACATTACAACAGAACTGTACTGTAAACTAAAATGAAATCACATATCTGCCAGTTCACTATTTTAAAATGATGTGTGAACCTGAACTACCAAGTAAAGGCCAAAATTACAATGGTAGTGGGATATTTTGTCTATCTGTGACTGCACAGGCTTACTGTAATGGGCAGATGATGTGATTTGATCAAAGAAGTAGACAGCGGTCAAGAAGAAGCAAATATGTGATTTCAGGAGAAAGCCTAATAAAGAGTCCAGTACTGTCTAAAAAAGAAAATATTACTTTTAGTTTTTGTCTAAAATTGTTGTCTTATTGGTGTACTGTAAAATAAAATGCGACTGTTTGCAAAATAGACAAATGATGTACTTTGTAGGCTGCAGTAGACCAGGCAATAAACAGTCACATACAGTAAGTTGCATTAATCACATTAATGAACTCTCAGTCATTATTCTTTAAAAAGACTCACCTTTTCTCTTATCAAGGAAGCACTTTCAGTCGGATTTTTTTGTGAATTAGGCCCATCACACATCCTGAAGGCTCTTTCCGCCTCCCACACTGATAATGTTATCAATTAAAAAACACAACGAGCAGTGGGACTGTGCCTGCTTTACTCTGCAGACACAGACCTCTGGGAGTGCTAAATCATGTCAAATTCAAACACAGTTTAGTTGTAGAAGGCTCTCTTTTAAAAACTAAGTAACTGTCTAAATTTGGTTACGACTACCTGAATGACATCTTGATAAGCGCCTGATTAGTGACTGCTGACCAGAAGGTGGATATGGGTAATGAATATCTGTTCCAGGGAGAGACCTTAGGAGACCTTTTTCACAGCAGCCATTTTGACATGAAATAGTAAACACAGGTGTTGCTGTTGTGCATGCTGCAACTAACATCTCATTAGCAAAACCAAATTATTACTCACAAAATTGTATCATCATCGATTATTCTGCTGAGTTTTTTTTTTTTTTAAATTTCCCCCCAGGGATCAATAAAGTAAATGAATATTTCTGATTCTGATTTGATCAGACTTTTGTCTCACTACTCTGCGTACACCTTGATAATGTAACCTACATATCATCTCCCCTTCATTCCACCACTCTCACTCCCTGTTACCCACCCACACGCCTGAAGACACACTTGATCGAGGTTCCGCTGAGTGCACTCTAGTATTATTATTAAAAGTGCCAGTCAAAATTTTCCAAAAGCGTGGTGTCTTCTAATTGCTTGTCTTGACTGACCAACAGTCTACTATCCAAAGACAAAAAACACATTTAATGCTGTTACCAAAGAATGTGAGGTGAATGTTTCGGCATTAAATTGTTGCTGATTAATTTTCTGTCAGTTAACTAATTGTTTAATCAACTAATGCATGATTTCAGCTGCAGTTTCAGCCCTGTTTATAGGCTATCTATCCAGGTTGTCCAGTTAATTGGTCTGAAGGCAAATCCTACCTTCACCACTGAGCAGTGTATTTAATATTCTTATGCCTGTATGTATGTGAGGAGGAGGAAAAGCATTTGGAGCTGCGTTGTGTGTCAGTTCATCGCAGCCTGATGGATGTATTCGCCATTCTTTAAATACTCTCTGAAGCTTCTGAAGTCTTCCCTCTGCACTTTAACATTGCTATGGTTACAGGCAGCGTGTTCACAGCTATGTGGAATAGCCTAAGGAAATGTACTCTATTGACTTCTCCATATAAAAAAGTTCTAATTTCACTCAGCTCAGCTGTAACATGTACAGTGCAAAGCACATTCACTTTCACAGTAATTATTGTTTTCAATCCCAAACACTGAGACTGTGATCAGAGTCTGTGACTCAGCTTGTGTAATGATACAGTGATTGCTTTACTGCTGTTCTGTGGACATTTGCTAATGCATCACAGAAGATAAAATGAATCGAGAATATTGGAATGAAGAGCAAGATGAATTGTTTGGCCTGTGACATAAACACTGTGCCCAAGCCTCATTAAATAGGAGAGGGTTGACATTCATTAAATATTAACTGCACCCATACATCTATTTTTGTCAAGAATGTGCTACTTTCTGGCTTATTTGGTGAGCAGTTTTGATAGCAGACTGTTACTTTGGGAGTTATTACATGTCAGTGAATGTGACAACCCATTTCAGGCAGCATTCACTCTTAGAAATAAGGGTTCTTCTTTTGAAGGGCTGAGGTTCTACCCGGATCCATTTGCTTCTGAAGAACCCCTTTTGAAAGAAAGAGTATTGAGAGGATTGTTGAAAGCTTGGCTTTTTAACAAAGATGTTTTCTCAGTTTACACAGTGGTAATTGTAACAGATTGTTGAAATGATGCATGACCACAATATGCAATCTGTGGGATTCAATAACTGAATTTTTGCCTCATCTGTAGAATACAATACAGTTCTTCATAGAACCCTTGGAAAACAAGAAGTTTATAGGTGAAATCTTTAGAAAACATATTTTTATATCTCCCCGGGTGTTTTCTACCCTTGGAACGTAAAAGGGTTCTTGGTAGAACCATCTGTGTGGATTCTAGATGAAACCACTGTGAAATGTAAAAGAGTTCTTCGTAGAACCCCCTAGATGGGCTTAGATGAAACTCTTGGAATATAAAAGGGTTCTCTATAGAACCATCTGGTTAATTTCTACATGAAACCCTTGGAATATAAAAGAGTTCTTGGTAGAAACCCCTGAATGGGTTCTAGATTAAGCTCTTTGAATGTAAAAGGGTTCTCAGTGGCACAGCCTTGGTGGGTTCAAGATGAAACCCTTGGAATATAAGAATGTTCTTGGTAGAACACCCTGGGTGGGTTCTTGTAAGCACCCTTAGAAGGTGGAAAAGTTCTGGATGGAACCCCCAGAGAGGGTTCTTGGTGGAGCCGTCACACCTCTGAAAGGTAGAATCTCTCACAGAGGGTTTTAGGTGGTTCTAGGGACAACCCTTTATGTTAGATTCCAAGTGGAACCATTATAAAAGGTTCTACCAGGAACCAAATATGGTTCTCCTATGAGGACAAGCTGAAGAACCCTATATGATTCTAGTTAGCACTTTTATTTCTGAGAGTGTTTGTGTTCCAAGCAGACTGAAGTAAGTTTCACAAAGTTGCTCTGGGTCATTGTTTACATCACACCCTAGAATTAGTCCACTCTGAGGGTGTTGATGTTAACAACTTAGCTACCCTCAGAAACTGTCCATCTGTATTTCTCTTCCCATTTGTATCTCAGTCTAACATCCCGTCACTTCTGTTCAATCACCTCTGGTACTGCCGTAGACAGTAGAAAAAGAAGTAGACAGAGCGTCTAGGTCTGAAAAGTAAAGCTAATGCAGAAGTGCCCTAAGCCTGTATTCTTTCTAAAGGGCCAGCAGGGGGCGACTCGGCTGGTTACGAAAAGAAGTCTGATTGCCTGGAGTCATAAGAGAAAATGCGCCTACTTCTCACTTGATTTGTGACTTCAGTAAACAGTTTCCTAATGCATTTATGGTCTCAATCGCTACTTTGAGTCTTGAATTCTATACGGCATTATGTTAATTTAGTAAATTAGGGTACGATTAAGAGTAAAAGACTCAGGCAATGCAGTAACAGAATCTTGATTAAGATTTGATCCATACTGTCCAGACTGACAATTTCTCACTTAAAATGTTTTTAGAAACATTTTGTAGTGACCAGGTGGTCAGGTCGTGTCCAGAAGGGAACCTAAGATTTGTAAAACTCTGGATTTGTACACATTGTTTCTTCATTGTGCATGTTGTACTAACGTTGGGGTTAACATATGGACAGTTTTAGGGACAAATAACACCTGGATATAGTTTGGGAAAGATCTTGGTTTGAGTTAAAATGATCACCCTCGCCAGATCTTTCACAGGTCTGGGGTTGCCTTTGATACACGACCAGGTGGCTGCCGTTGTGTGTTTGATTTCCGATTCAGCCTCCTGAAACTCAGATCAAACTTTACAGTAAACTAGACTGTATTGATCAAATATGGATCAATATTCCATTACTACGTGCCTATTTCTCACCTCAACTTCATTCAGAAACATATTTTAGCGTTGCTGTTTAGTTCTAATACAAGAAAGATTGTAACCAGGCAGGCTGCAATGATTTCCTGCTGAACAGATGAGCCAACCCAAGCACTGCCCAACTTGCAGTACACCTCCCACCAGCTCCACTTGTTCATCAGTACTGTACATGCTCTGGTTACAAAAATACCAAGACCCCCATAATGTCACTCATGAGGATTCACAATGGTTGTCCACAAACCAACATAACATCACGATGGCTCTGTCCACTGTCAATGGGTACTGCTTATATGGTCTTGTTCTCTTTTACTCCATTTGCTGCCTAACTGTCTGATGTACTGATTTAAAAATTGCCGAGAAGCATCCCTGTCTGAACTATCTGTGATTTTGTTCCCAACTTATGATCTGAGCAGAAATGGTAATATTGGTAATTAGAGTCAAACACAGGCACTTAAGCCACTGCTGAGGGCACGGTAAAGGCTGTTCATGCCAAGGTAGTCATCCATCAGCTCGCCTGGAATGCCAATCTTTCTCAAATGCAGAAAAAAACTTTAGCCAAAGCCTGCCCTGGTAGCAGACCCTCAATCCCTATTGACAAAAACCATGAATTAATTTTCAATTTGAGTGTCTAGACCTGCTTCCTGTGTTATTAGTGATGAGGTTGCCATTCAGGGCGAAAAGTGTTCATTATGAGGCAGAATTGTGGCATGGGTATGGCTTCCAACGGAACACAATGACAGTGGAATTTGTCCTTGTTGAAACTGTCAGTGCACTAGAATAATGCTGTAAGGGATTGCAGAAGAGAAATGGAAGTTTTGTATAAAGCGAGGTAAAAGCTTTAGAGACATAACAATCTTGTGCATTGAGAGGAAAGAGATGACGTTTTTGGTCACATTTCTGCAAGATTCAGAAAAGGTTGGAAAGAAAGGAAGTAAGTGGAAAAAGATTTGAAATCTGGAGGAACATGTTGGGATCTAAAATTATAACTGCTTTTAAATGAGGTATTATACTTAACAGAAAAGTTCATTTTCTACCATAGATGTCATTTTAAATCAGTGTTACTGAGCAACAGTTTCTTAGTGCCTGCAGCAAGACCCCTGATTTAATTGGTCAAGCTGTGAATACTTGAAGATTGAACAATTAAGTGTGAAATAAACAAATGGCAATTCAACATCTAAATATCACAATATCAGAAAATAATGCCTACCATGCTAATATGATTGTCGGAAACACAAACAAACTTATTTTCCTTATCAGTACCATTGCAAATCTGGCCAAATAGCATTTAACCACTTCTTTACCACCATGCAAATCAGCTGTGATACTCTTGACGTTTAATAGTAAAAAATAAAAATAATAATAATAATACAGACACAGAAAATACAATAGCTACTAGCATGGATGAGGCTTTAAATGTTAAAGTAAGCAATATGCAACAGTGTCATCTAAATGAGAAGTATGCAGTATGCCGTGTAATTTATCAATCTAGAGAAATTGATCTGTCTGCCTCAGAGTTGGCTCCTGTAATGCATACACCCACCCCAACTCAGCACACTCTCTCTCTCACACACACAAATATCCAGCCTAATCAAATCTCAGCCACAGTATGTATGCAAACCAGAAAATAAAACCTCCGCCTTCTGTCTGTGTCTGTGTATTTTCACAGGCTCCCTGTAAAACCCTGCTTCTGACCTACAAGATATTACCCATCCCTGCTCTTCAATATACTGTATGACTTATTGACTCGCTCCCTGTAAGCCCAACTGCACTGTTCACACTCAGGTTGCAGGACTGCAAGGAAATCTATATATCAGAAAGAAAACCGGTGGGGGGTGGGGGCAAGAGTCTTTTCCTGTAGGGCCTCCTACCCCTGGAACAAGCTTCTTGTCCTTGTCAATGATTCAGACTCGACGGTTCTCAAATCCACACTCAAGAGCTGAAATTCAGCACAGCTTGCAACCTGCAGCCTGTGCCTCACTTCTCTTCTCTTGCAGACTGTGCTGGTATTGTTGGCTGACTGGATGTGATTAGTGGATATGCTGTTGTGTGTGTGGGCACACACAGGCAGTGATATACTGTACACATGCGCAATCACAATTGCACACACTCTCCCTCTGTCTCCCTCTCATGCAAATTAGCTCTGTCTTTACTGCAGCTGAATTTGTCCCATATCTTATTTTGTACCTTTTGATTTTGTGTTTCTCTCGACATTTTCATTGCTCTTCAAACCTTAATGGTGCTTCAAAAATATACTTAACCCGAGTTTCCTCTTTGACCTGATCCTTGAATAATTATAACATTATTTCAGTAAAACACTTCAGCCTGGGTCTTATTTTTCAACCCTATCCCTGGACAAAAACCGCAAATTAGATAATACTGAATGACAATCATTTTAGCGATGCTAACTATACAGCAAGAATGGCCCTGTCCATCCACCACTATGGTCCAGACTGAAACATCTGAACAACTGCAAGGACAGCCATGATTTTTCCTGTAACGCCACAATGAGGAGGACTTCTTTGTCCCGAACACTATTGGGTGAATTTCCTTTCACTCTGGTATAAATATCCATGGTTTCCCAGATGATTTATTGTGATTACTTGGTGACCCCCTGAATTTTCCTGTAGCATCATGAGAGTAGTAGTAAAGACACTTGGGTTCCCTTCAAGAAGACATAGAATAAGTCTGACGCTCCCCTGAGTTTTCATCTTGTGACATCATCAGGTCAAGTCTTCATTTTTGCCCAATACTTAGTTTTATGCAGACATACTACCTGCAAAGCTGATATTTCTATGAGTCTTCGTGTAGTTTTGAGTTTGGTGGACTAGAGTTGAGTTGAAGGTATGAAAAAGTAGACACCGCCCAAGCCTACTAACATGCTACATGGTAAACATTATACAGTACTTGCTAAACATGAGCACATTATGACACAATGTTATTGTGAGCATGGTAGCAAGCTTTTAGCTCAAAGCACCACTAAGTACAGCCATGATCATGGCTGTGGACTCTATGGCCTTGCTCAGACTACCAGCCAAAATCCATTTTTAGCATATCTAGATTGATCTATTGATCTCTACATTTGGAGGTGATTTGAAATGTGATTCCAAACAGATTTTTTTTACAGATACATCTCCATCCGGATGTTCATGCTGTTCCAGTTGGTGTCCAAGTGTCAAAAGACGTCAAAATCAAGAGTGACGGAAGTGTATCAGAGCAGCTGTGCAGAATCCAGGCTGCTATGAGTAGAGCAGTATGGCAGACAACACAGAGAACAGCAGTCTGTGGACAGACACTGAAATAAATTATCTGTTGGCACTTTGGGAGGAGACTTCTGTACATTGACTTGATAGCGTGATTATGTGGAGAACATAACCAGTGTATGTGACACCGTTGTTACCTCAGCAATCCATCCACATAGGGCGATGATGTCTGGAGACACAAATCTGATCTGATCACTTGCAAATAATCATGTGGACAGTCTGTCTTAAAGATCTCAGTTGAGAAAGATATCTGATTTGCCTGCGGTCTGAACAAAGCCTTAGTCTTGTTAAACATTCAGTGCCAACATTTTAAAAATTAATTCTTTCTACAATATCTGCCTATGGCAATTAGAGTATAATTAAGGTTATGCATAGATCATGCTTGCAGCCAATGAACTATGATTACGGTGTGTTAGGCAACTAAAACACTTGGTAAAGGTTACGGAAAGATTGTAATTATGTTTCAAAAAGATGTGTGAATGAATCACAAGCCTGTGATGGGACACAAACTGTGACCTTCCACGTGAAAGACAGACAGGACCATACACCACCGCCCCAACCTCTACACACCTTTTCTTTCCACCTTGCTCAATAAAGGGCACATTATTTCCTGCATTGGCACCGGACGTACATCATGACCTGCAGAACGGTACAACATGAACGGAAAGGGCACACTATTTCCTGCACTGGCACAGGACGTAAATTGTGACTTGCGAAATGGTCCAACATGAACATAAGTCATGGGGCTACTAGGCAGTATTTTTCCAAGTGTTTGGCATCATACTGATTGGTTCTGATCAAAACATTGCCTGGCAACTTCGCTGCAGCACCACGTAATCTACCTTGAACTGAAAAAGCGATTCCAACACGGCTATTGAAAACAGAACACCTCACAGAGGAGTTTCAAATGTATTTACACAACTGTGATTTCTTGACGTATTCACACAATGGCTGAAAAATGTTTACCTTATTCGTGCTATACAAGAACTAAAGCTGATTTCCAGTTGTCAGCTTGAAAGAAAAACAAGACCCAGATTGAAAAGTGACTGGAATGTTCCCTTAAGAAATCAAGTAGGTAAAGTATTTACACTGTTTTTATAAGGTGTTTATAAGGTATATGACTATAAACCTGCACAATGCCATCATATGGTTCCTAAAATAGTCATGAGATAAATTTCCATATTTTACACTCCAGCTGGTGTCTTTTCTTTTCAGTCACTGACTGCTCTTCTTGGCTGCTTCAGAAGAACGTCTGTGTTCTGCTGTAATCCCAAACCACAAATCCCTGTAGACGCTCGCTGCTGCTAGGCCACCATGATGAGCCTGCAGTCCATGAGGTCCAGGGTTTTTCTGGAAATCCAGAGCTCCCAATTAAATCTTAAAAGTACGGTTGCTGCAGACTATGTATGATGACAATGGTGCTTCTGAGATTTGTGGTCTGCCTTGTGTGTGGGCGTCCCTTGGCTGAGAAGACCCAGTTATCCCCATAAATGAGTTGCTGCTCTAAACTGCAACTCCAAAAGAGGATATCTTTCATTTTTCTTGTATTGGCATATAATGATTGAGAGGACATAATTAAAGATATGTTTTCAATTATGTTTTCTGGTAATCTTGGCATAACAAGCTTGTTTTTTAGCTCACAAAATAATTTATGTAAATTGAGCTTGGCCTTAGAGATAGGGCAAAGAGCGCAGACATCCGGAGGGACTTCGGAGTAGAGCAGTGGCTCCACTCCGCCAGTCGAGGTGGTTCAGGCATCAGTTCAGAATGCTTCCTTGGTGCCTTTGGAGTGTTTTAATGATTGCTAGTGTCTCATTATTTCACAATCTCAAATAAGCAGTAATCTCAAGTAATGTCATACTATTGTGTATAAATAGTGAAGCTGTGAAAACAGGTTTTTTATTATTTTCCCAGAGAAGATAAAAGGTTGAGGTAAAACAAAACAAGTGAAATAATTACATTTTTTCTCTGTTCAGCTTTCCATACTAACTGTTGACAGTGATTCCCTTAAAATTCAAGGGTTTTAGTAAAAAACATATTGCTAAGTATCGTTTTAGTGATTTACTTATCAATGTTTAAATGGTTCTCCAATATATAGCCATACTGTAAGTGTTAGCTAGGGCTGGGCATCAGTACTTGATACCTTTAGGGCACAGGTGTCAAACTCAAACCCAAAACCAGCCTGGCACCCCATTTTATGTGGCCTGCGAAAACTTAACTGCAAAAAGTACAATTTGTGCAATAGAATTCTCTGCTGCGTTATAGAAGTACAGTGTCCATAAAATACATCCCAGAATGCATCTGAAGGCATTTAGCCGTTCAATGTCAGTACAAGCTGAATTTGCGTCTTAATATCAGATGGCTTTTTTCCAGCAGTGGCACTCAAACCATGTTGCTGTAGATAGTATAGTAGTAGTATATACATACATTTATATTGTCTTAAATTTACCACCAGTACTTTGAGGACAACTATAATGCTGATGTGGCCTGGGTAGAAATTGGTTTTGACACCCCTGCTTTAAGGTATCTACTGAAATAACCCAGTTCCAAGTACTGGAATAGTCAAATAATAACTGCATTCAATCCTTTCTGTACCCAGATCTATAAAAAAATACTTTTTGTATGTTTTTTCTTGCAACCAATCAATGCAAGCATTACATAACAAGCATTAATGTGTGAGTGGCCCACTACTGCAGCAGCTACATACAGTCTGTGTTGGTGAAGTCGAGGGTGGTATGATTGACTGAGCTGGCAGTTCAGCGTGCCGAAATACCACCAAAACATTTGAAAGAATGGCTGTACTACATGCCTGTGGTGTCTGATTCAAAAATAAATGTGTCAAGGAAAGATTATTTTAGCAATGCTTCCATTAACATAATGAGTATCAATAATGTATCAAAGGAAGTACTCCATTAGTATCACATTAGGGGTACTGGTATTGGTATATGTTTTTAAAACCACATCCAGCTCCAGTGTTAGCTTGAGTTCATTGGAAAATCTTAACCTGGCTTTGCTTTGTTGAACTCTGACAGATTGGGGACACTGACTCAAATACTGACACCCTTAGAGAGCAATGGCACAGTATTTGAAAGATTTGATATGACCTTTTAAAGATGTTTAAAGATTATTCTTTTAATCTTTTGAGTATTTTAGCTCCTGGCTTTCCAGGTTAAATATTGGGAGGCCATCTGTAAGAGGAACAAATCCTAAGGGTGTTCGTCATTTAAAGCATCAAGTTTGACTAAGACTTTGTGTCTGTGGGTTAATTAGAGACTGTGGTTTGTCTTTCTTTTTTCCTCTCTTAGAAAGTTGTACAGCACACCATGGTTACATGACACCTCAACTTTGGTGTCTTCATGATGAACCTTTTTTCTGTAGCAGAGTATTTCTGATGTTTGAAGACATTTTAGAAGATATAGGGCACCAGACACTATGCAATGTCTAACCTACTTTTACAACCATCTCTACAAGCTGAACACTCTATCTCAGTTTATTTGCTGTGAATAAGGCAGCAAAATATGGGCTCTTATCAAACCTTATTCTCACTTACAACCCAATTTACAGTCCTTAGAGTTGGTATTCAGAATCTAAACCTCAGACAGATTGTAGTATTTTACATAATGCATAATACACAATGAATAAGAAATACATGTTGAGTAGAATGTGTATCAACTCTACACATGCTGGGAACACCTGCCATGTGACTGAATGGATCAGTAAAGTAAATGTAGAAATTTATGGATAAATATTAGTTATGTTAAAGTTACAAAGCTGAGTAAAAAATGACAAATAACACTTATTTACTCAGGTTCTATTTTTAAACTGAAAGGCCAGATGCTATTCAGTTTCTGTACCCCAATGTCCCTAACAAACCACAATTCTCAGGCCTTGCATCAGTGGGAAGGTGTCAAAAGATATCCGCAGTGTACTTTTCCACTGTGCTAACAGGCCACAGAAGCCAAAGTTTTGAATAAACCTGCGCTCAAGGAAAGGCATGCCTCAAGTCATCTTTATGTATCATCAATTAGCTCAGGATAGAAACAGCCCAGAGGTGCCGGTATCAGTCTGCATGGGCCCAGGTGACTGATGAGTCAATCTACCACAGAAAAGTGGCCAGACGGACATTTTGATGACTCAAATTTGATGTTCCAACAATTTCAACATTGACTTTGACGATGAAGGAAATGAGAATTGATCTTTGCTGAGTCATTCAAACAGCAGGGGACAGTGATCCGCTACACCCTCAGTTATGATAACATCTAATATCGATGGATGTAATGACAATGGGCCAGCTGAAAATATTGCTCCTGCAGTCTACAGATTACAGATGCTTTGACATGCCTAATGTGTGTCAATAATAAATTCTGTACTTGGCTTGTAATATGCAAACACCAATTAATAGGTCAAATTCTTTGACTATCCTTGTTATGAAACTCTAATTGTTGTTACAGAGGTTGTTGACCATGCACATCTTCCAAATGACCCTTCCTGAGTCCTGCCATTTTTTTGCTCTGTGCTCCAATATTCATTAAACAAATTTAGTACCTAGCAACTTTTTCTTTTCCGATTTCCTGTAATTAGATATTTACAGCTAATGCATGTTGTGGATTAACTAGCTAGTTAGCTTGTGTTTTGCTATCATTAGCTATCAGATGTAATAAGCTACCTTTTATGATTTATGTAGATTAGCAAGTTAGTTAAGGTAAAGTTTTGCTATAGAGCAAAACACAAGTGAACTTGCTAGCTAACTTGCTATTGGTGTAGGTTAGCTAGCCAGTAATCCAGTGTTTTTCGTAGCAAAGTTTGTCGTAAGTTTGTCGTAACTTTGCTACGAATACCATGACCTGGATGACTGAGAACCTTCACAGACAATCTAGTGTTTTGCTAACATTAGCTAACTTAAGACGAAACTATAAATGACTAGCACATCTTTAAACAATCTTCAAAATTTGGTTTTGTTTTCAACATGCCCAGACTGCTGGTTTGAGAGTGGTGTCTTTGTTTCTTTTCATTTTCCAAAGAAGAAACATACAAGCACAATAGTGTAGCAAATAGGTTAAATGTTGTGTTTACTGACATTTAATAAGATACAAACATTAGCATGGCCAGCTAACTAGCTTGTTAATAACTAAGAGTGAGATGTTCTAACTAAGCACTGCCTGTTGAGGAGTGACACATTCAATGTGTGGGAGCCAAAATGCTGCTGTATTAGAGTAACAGTAACAGCTCTGTCCAGCTCTATTTGGTTTGAGGAAGTTAACAGCAGCTCCAGCCAAACTTGTTTAGATACTTTTATATTAAAACTAAACTCAAACTCAGCATCTTCAAATCCATTTTTCTTGTAAAAGATAAGTATACTATTTAGAAATACAAACAATAAAGGGTAAATTTAACCACTGTATTGCTTGCCCAAGTATTTTTTTTCTGTAGAGTGTATCCATACCATTCATTGTTGTGTTAGAAGAACAAATAACTTTTTTAAATAAATTGTTATTTTTGATACAATACTACAGTATAATACCGTGGCTAGCTGTACCCTGAAATATACAAGATCATGTTTTACATGGTTCTCGTTTTAAAACAAGTCAGCTTGAAATGAAAAAAGGTGGTGTTATCATTTGCTCATGCCAGTTAGCACCATCTGATAAAATCTGCTAGCTACAGATCATGTCCATGGTCACTGGTACAAAATGAGAAGCCTCCTTTTGTACTTCTGAAAGTGAAATCTAAGATCCATTATTTAAAAAATTACTGTGAAGTTCAAGTGATGAACCTCCTATCGTTATCTCTGTAAATTGCATAATTAATTTACTGATTGATGGCAATTTTGTCCATGCATAAAGTGGAGAATGGTATTTCTTTAGCACTTATCTATACTTGTTGAAAAAGCCACATTAGCGTCTGTCTAATCAAACTCATGGTTCAGACTCTTTCTTTACCTGCACGTCTTCCTCATTGTGCCATTCTGTTATCAGTCATAAAGTGTCATTGAAAACCGTAAGTAACTATCACCCACTCACCTACAGTCAATGGAAGCTTAAAGACAACTTTCAGCTTCACAGCAGAGAAACAAAAGTGCTTATGTGTGGGAAAAGTTGCAGATACTGTCTTCTTTTCTGTCAAGTCTGAGCACTGATATAATTTTAGGGTGAAGGAGCGTTTTCCTTGAAAGTATCACCTTGATGATTACACTTATGAATTCCCTGCATGAGGTAAATAAGTAAATTATACCTTGCTCATGCCTGAATCTCAGTAATGGGACATGCTCTTTTAGATAAACTAGTGGGTGTGTGGGTATATGTGTGCAAGATGAACCATGAAAGTGTTTTTAGTTAATGATGAATGATTTCAGAAACCGCTCCACTGATTTCATCCTGTGAATGGTATGTATTTGACAGCAAACTGAGTGGCCTAAGATGTGCAGGATGCATTTTACAGCTTAAGCTCAACAATTATATTACTTACGTATCATAGAGGCACCGTGAGGAAAATGGAAAGTAACTGCACTGGAATCATTTAATTATCTTTGAAGTAAACGCAGCTATACGTATTATTAACCTACATGGAAAAGTGGGAATTAGTGAATCAAACTGTTGGAGGTTACAAAGGGATTACACTCAAAACTTGATAGCACTTGAACACTCGCAGCACGATAATGGCAAAATGATATTTTTGCATAGTGCAGGCAGAGATCAGTGAAACACTCAAGCAGATAGGAAAGGATTCATGCCGAGCAGTTGTAACTTAGATAATTGGGTCCACAGAAAAGAGTGTTTTCTGTGGTCCGATGCGAGGCTTGTCGATCAGCAGTGAAAAAAATTTTGCTGCTGGCGCCAAAGGGCTCCTTGTCCAATCTGAGGTAACATCTACCTCATTTAAGGCAAATTTATGGTTTCTGCAACTGTGCAGCATTTGCATTGTTCCATTTACCTTTTATGGTGAACGCAGCAGCAGCAGCAGCAGCAGCAGCGCAGTTCATCAACTGAAGATGAATGGTCCAGAAAAGACTATTAAATATTTTGAAAAATATCTTGCACTCTAATTAATAATTTGCACTGTTACATGGAGGTGTCATGGTACACAAAAATCACTGTTTGGTACGTACCTCAGTTTTGGGTCATGGATATGAATACGAATACAGCGAGACGCAGAAAAAGCAACAAAAAATCCCAAACGCATAAGGCTTAGTTTCTTTTCATTTATTCTGAACAGAGAGTAGGGCAATGTACTTTTTTTTCTCCATTCAGTGCTCCTGAGATAGTACAGCCTACAGAGTAAACGTAAAGCATGTACATAGACTTGCTTTATGTAGGGCTAATACAAAACAAAAGGCAATTGATCATAATCAGCTATCAACCGAAAAGTATCTCTTTATGTTATAAAAGTACAGTGTCTGACGTCTCCTTGAGAGGCTCTTTCTCTTTTAAAGCAGAGATGATAAGTGGTTGTTTCTTCTTCTCCTTGTGTTTTTTTCCTACCTCTACTAAGCTCCACATCATGGTCATGTTGTTTAACATGCATTAGCATGTTGGATGTGTTGCCAGCCACATATCGTGCTTCTGTTAAGCAACGCCAACACACATCCTCGTATCATCTACCACTTGTAGTCCACATGGAAAATAGTCCCACACAAATGATTTGAAAGAAGCAGGCGGGTCATCTAAATCCTGAATCTCATTTGCACTCACCATATTCATATGTTGTCGTGATAGTTGTCCTTGTTTTGCTGTGTCATCTTTGTCTGCTGTTCTTTTTTTTAATGACATTTGGCAAACAGTGTTTAGGTGATTTACCGTCACCCGTTAGACCAGTGACGATCCATTCCACCACCAATACTAGCGTGTGTGTTGCTGTGTGAGCAATGGATCTGGAGCTAATCTTGCATACTTCTGGATGAGCCTCATTTTTTGTGCACATTCATGTCTGTATGCTGAAAGACTTCTGTGATTCACAATTTTTTTTTAAAACTTGGACAAAACCTTTCCTGTGCCTCCACGCCAGCAACAGCATGTTTTTGGGTCATCCAAAACATGATACCTCCACAATGTGTTGAGGAAAGTTCTTCACACAATTTCTTGCCACAAATGACCACTTGTACTCGAGAATAAACTGATTAAATTTTGGCTGTTGAAGCTCAGCGTCACTGTGATTCCATAAAACATGCTTTTGGCCATAACTTAGGAATTCATATGCTAATTATGACAAAATCAATCAAAATGTTGGTGATTGCAAAGGGGTGACATCCAAATATTCTTTTCAGGTTGCCTTGCGGAGATCTGAGCGCACTCTTCAAGCTCAAAATATATTCAAATTGGATTTTATTTCCCTTTTCAGAGATAGTTAAAGTCATTTTGCAGTGCTAATAGTTCGTTCCACTCAGAGTATAAATTGAAGATTGTGCATATTTTCTGTGGACAAACAGCTTTACAAAACTACTAAAGATATCCTTGAGTAGCATTTTCTGTATTCATTTTAAACTATTTGGGTTCCATGAAAAAAAAAAAATCCTTTTTCATAGCAAAGCTCCCGCCTTAATATTACTCAGGGTGCTATTTATCTTCATGCTGAGGTGGATATCAATTAGGTGAGTCAACCATGTAATTGATTTCCACCCTGTTACCTTTAGCTCTGGTATTTGTGATGTTCAGACAGCGCTACTGTTGCCTGTCTTTTTCTGCTGCCTTGTGTCAACACCTCCACACGTACATGCTCTTTATTACAATCATGGGGATAAATATGATCTATGTAATCCATTTAGGCCACATGATCCGCCGCTCATTGTGATTTCATTAACTGACGCTGCACACGGGCGCAAGATGGACACCAGGTCATTACCAAGTCACTATTACAGCCATTACAATAAAATCAGATATGAGAACAAATTACATTTTTGTCCCATCTAAATGACTGTCTGATCTGCAATGACTGCTGCCTGACCAACCATTCCTCTCACGTAACGGGGAAAGGTTGTATGCACCTCTTGCTCTTGGCAATTTGAATAATTCACTCAGATGTGGGGATGCGATTGGTCCTGCGACCTGTGTCTGTGCGGTCTACCTCACTGTATGCAGCGAAGAGATAAGAACGTGAATCACAGACAAGAGATTCCTCAGGGAGGCTTGAGGAGCAGAGCAGAGAGGGGCAACCCGGGGTCAACTACCTGCCCAAGAATGACAACTCCTGCCAAGGAGATGTGGGAGACTTACAAGATAAGTCTGAGTTTTTGATAGGTTGAGTTTTGAGAGAATATGATAAACTGGGATTTTAAGGTTTTATTCCCCTATCTGACGCTACAGGTTGAAAAGGAAAATGAAACCAATCCTAAACTGTGCCATAACAAATCCGAGCCAAGAATGAGGAGAGAATAAATCACAAGAATATCAGAGAAAAACTCTGGAGTAGAAATGCTTGTAAGGAGTCATTTCAGAGCTATGATTACTTTCACCAGTAGGATATTTGCCTCTTTCCTCACTTAATACATTAAGGCACTGAACTGTTTAATTTCAGGTATTCTTATTGAAAGGATAGTTCAGATTATTTGAAGTGGGGTTGTATGAGGTACTTATCCATAGTTAGTCTATTACCTGTAGATGGCAGTCGGCAGGCTCCCACTTTGGAGAGGCAGCAGGAATATCAGTGTAGGAAGCTAACCAATGTAGTGCTGTGGACAGGATCAGCAGCAAAATGTATTTTAGCCACTTTAAAAAAATCCATTTAAGTATACACTATATTTTGAAAATTTTACCTTGCTGTCAGACAGCTTTTCACAACGGAAAACTGCAGTTATATAAGCCAAATATCGCTCTCTCCAAAGCCACCAGATTCCATTGGCAAAAACATCAAAGGTGGGGGGGACTCGAGTCACATGACTTAACTCATTTGCAAATTTTAGGACATGAGAATTGCTTTACTAACATTGTTGAAAGACCTCACTTGCCTTTGACTTTGTATTGTTGACTTGCGACATGACTTAGACTTGAGACAGATTACTTTTTAAATTAGACATTCGCGTTGTTCGAAATATTGAGAAGTTACGTTTTGTTTTTGAAACGTGATTGGCTGATTTCTAGGGAAGCGCATGCAAACCAGGCAACATACTAAGCCATGGCACACCAGCAGAGAAATATAAAAATTTAAATTAATTTGGAGTTAAGGGTTGATGACAGCATTGAGAAAAGAACAGCAAAGTCTGCAGCTCAAAAATCACTGATTAAACCAACACAACATCCAGCTTCACTGGTCACTAAAAATCCACAAAGAAACGAACATGAACGTGATATAAACAGTTAAACTATGCAGACATGTTACTAGCTAACACAGCTGCGTGCTGATGAATTTTGCATCCTTGTGCAACGCTTGTGATTACACTCTCCTTTGCTGTTCATGTTGGAGGCTTGTTATTTATTGCCAGAAAATGTCAAAGATCAGTAAGGCAAGCTCACACTGAGCATCCCCAGCTTATATCAGGATACTCAAGGGGTCATAATATGATCCTTCTTGTCAGCTACCTTTCAGGGACTTTGACTTGTTGTCCCCTGGCATACTGGCTCATTTTGTTTTGTTTTGTCTTGTCTTGTTATTTTGTAGATGGCTTATTTGCACATGTTCATATATTGTAACTCAGGAAGCTTTTGCAGGGACTTCTTTGTATGTTTTATGTTTTGTCTTGGTGTCTTATTTGTGACCACGGCCTGTAGTACTAAGGATGTACTTTCTTACTCATAAGAAACTATTGTCAGTCTTAACTTCTTGACTTTGAATGTCCGAGGGTTAACTCCCCAGTAAAAAGGCTAAAATGTTGGAATGCCACCTGGGCATCTACTGTAATACACTGACCATGAATACCAACCTCTTACAACCTCACTTCAAAAAATCCAAACTATCTCTTTAAATTTTATCTTGTAAATTCACGACTAAATATCAACAGCTGCTTCATTTTGATCACAGTATGTGAAATTATCCAGATCTAATTTCTTGCCTGTGTTTTGTGCGCCAGCTGTCTTTTCACCACTTCAGACTTACAATACTGGTAATATTTTAACCCAGGACCACCTCATGTTCTTATCTCTCTACTAAAAGCCATATTGATGTTCGCTAGAATTTTATAGTTTGGGGCCTCACAGCTCATGCTGGTAAGATTTTTTTTAATCTATCGGTATAAACTGTGAGTATCTTTGTATTTTCCCATAACGCTGTAATCCAGAAAATTAGATCGAATGAAATGGAGAAGCAACTGCAGAAACACAATGGCAAACACCAGTGTGTTTTTCCACTGATAGTCATGATAGAGGAAAACATGTTCTGTAGCAGATCATAGTTTTGATGGCAGGACACGCTGTGCTCTGCATGTATACAGTGCTGAGATGAAATTCCTGCGGAAAGATAAGTGTGAGTCTGTTCAGTTGGATGTCATTCATAAAGGCAATGGTCCACAGAGAAAGGAAAATACATTCTGACTACCGGATGGAGTGATGAATGTACCCTTTTTTCTATCCTCTTTCACCATCCTCTTTAATATTCTGTCAACATAAACTATGAAGGGTTACTCATGGAAATAAAGAGGCAGAAAGGGAGGTAATTTTACTTGCAGCCTGCAGGTCCAATAATTTGTTTTGTGGTCCTTCTGGGTTCTCACGTACTCTAAAGGCAGCACTGCTCAATGCTTCAAGGTTAACACTGAAGTGCTGTTTTCATCCGCACATTCCTGGAAAAGCAGAGTGCCTCAGTCACTAAAAGCTCCTGTCTCTGTCTACTGCTCTGTACGTATGTGTGTGTGCGCGTGCGTGCAAATGAGTGTGTGTTTGCACACATGCGCGCCTTTTCTTTCTGCCTACACTCATGCACCATCTATCAAAAGGCCGCTGTGTTCCCTGAAGTGGAAAAAGGAATGTTATTCCACCACAAACTGTTGCGAATACAAACACAGGCAGTCTCTGTTTAGCCCCAGTGTCAGGCTAAGTTATGCTAAATCTCAGTCATGCTAGGGGTTACCTTGAAGGACCTCTGTGCAGCATCTGTCTGCACAAAAATGGATATCCGGACTCTATCTTGGACGCTATCATCCGCAGTACATCCTCGTGAGCATTTCAGATGAAATGACTCCTGGGTCACGGACCATGCACTGATAATCCCTAACCCTAAGACCCTAACGTTCAGAAAGAGTGCTGCAGTCCAAATAGCGAATTGGAGCCATAGACGTTACATTAAACAGATGGAATTCCAATTTAATATATAATCTATGAGCAGAGGGAGTTGTTTCCCCCACCCTCTTCTTTCCAGACTCAAAGCTCAGGCAAGTTGCTTGCAGGCTACAGAAACACTTGACCTACATGAGCGTAAGAGGACCTCAGTTAACTTTCTCCTTTGCTGTTTGTGCCTGCTAGTCTCATCTATGTTGAGAAAAAAAAACACATTTTGAGGACAGTTGAAAGATGTTGCTGGGGGACCTTTAAAAGTGACTAGTCTACATCAAACGATACATATACAATCTACATCATTAGTTTTGTTAATATCAGCAAATGTAAGACATGACTCCATATGCTGCTTTTAAAGGAAAAGGAGTAAATTGACAGAGATGCCAAGTTTGCTCAACTGCTATTGGAGCAGAGAGCAAAAGGGGTAGGACTTAGGAAGGGTCAATGTTGATGTAAAACTAAGCCTGTTATCACAAAAACAAAAGTCAACTGCTCTGAAAATATACACTCTGGAGTTGGAGCTCAGTGACTGCCTGCCTTGCTGACTGCACGACTCAATTAACTTATTGCTTATTTGAACCATTATACCCCTTCTAAATTATTATTAATGATTTCTTACCACTTGTAAACAGGCAAGTGTTCATTCAGCGAATATTCAGCATTATTTTTGAACTATAATTAAAGTGAAATGGGCAAACAAGAATAGACATTTTGGACTGTATTGATTTGGAAATTGCAAAGGACAGCATTCTGACTGTAGCTTTGTTTTCAGAGAAGCCAGTATTTCATCATAGACTGTTTCCTTAATCTCTGATGACATATCATGGTCATTTTATGATTGAGTACAGTAATTTCTCCTTTAACATCTGATGTGAAACTGACAAGATTACAGTGAGGAGGAAAGCTTCTTATGCTGGTCAAAAGTAGACTTCAAGGGGAACCTGAGAGTGTGAGGAATTGCTATTACACCTCACCAATGGCAAGTCTACCTGACATGACAACTCTGAATTCCTGTCTGTGTGAGAAGATGCTGCTGGATGTAGTGTGATCATTACTGGGAAAAAAAAAATCATTGTACTGTGGATGTGTGGGCAAAAAAAAAAAAAAAAAGAAGAAGTCGGCAGTGGGAGTTACCTTGATGCTATCAACGACAGTGAGTCTGGAGATTTGAGCATCACAAGGATGAGTAATACAGCATTATTTTTCTTTTTGGTGCATCTTTTGTTTCCCCGCACACATCACAATGGCTGACTGATCTGAGGGTTTCCGGTCTTTGAACAGAGCTACTGAAATGTTCAAAATCCCACTTTATGACAAGCGCCTTTTTGAAATTTTCTGCGCTTGGCCATTTCCCTGCGATTCCAGACTTTTCAGATACAGAGTGTGTAGCAAATTAGCTTGCTGCCTGTCATCCCACCTATCAGGGAAAGATAGGAGGTAGGTAGGCCCCTGTGTCAGTGATGTTGTATGTGACAGTTTGACAGCCGAAAATGCTATTACCAGTGTGCCAGTTTTCCTTCCATCTGTGCTGTTATCCTCTAGCTTCTTTGGATAACGTTTTTCCTACCGCAGTCATCATGTACTTTGCATTGATTACGTTTCTGCTTAGATGCAATGTGGCAGAATGGAGACTGTCTCTTTTCTGTGGGGAATTAAATGTCCTTGTCATGCCCAGTGGTTAATAAACTTATTGTTTCAGGTTAATTAGTCTTTGGCACTTGTTTGGCCAAGGTACGTAATTACTTAAAAATCTTTCTTTGACGAAGAATTCTTAACTCAGGGTCCCCATACTGGCTTTTTCTAAAGCTATCAGTCTTTTAAAAGGTTTCAACTGTGACCAAATCTCCATACTGAGGCCATCTCCATGGCAACAGCAGGACATGCTCCTAAAAACTTCCCTACATTTTTCTTTATTTCTTCCTTTTTTTTTATTGCTGAAATGCGTTAGTCTGCGAACCAGACGAATCTGCCAAACACATGTTTTAATTTGTTCTGGCAGATACTTTTGGCCACTGCTCCATTCAGACAGAGTTCCACCTGCCTCAGATCCGGTCAGGCCAATCACAACTGTTATGACAGACAGAAGAGGGTCACCGGTCCAGATTTGAAAAGTCACACATCTCGCTGCTCAGACTGGTTGTAGGTCCATCCAGTTACATCCAGTCAGCAGGTCCAGTGGGCCTCAGCGCAAAGCCTCAGGCTACCGAAACTCAGATCAAACAGTTAAATTAGGTAGTGCTGATCAAATATGAATAAAGATTCTGTTACTGCATGGCCTATTTCTCGCCCAAAATATGCAGAGACATATTTTAATGTACTGTTTAACTGTAAAAGAGAAAGTTTGTGACAAGGCAGCTGCCATTCTATGCATTGCATGGAAACGGAGTAAGCAGTGCTACGTAAGTGTTGTTTGTAGGGGTGTGAGAAAGTAACGACACACTTGAGTATCGTGATATTGTGTTTTGTGATGCTGTATCAATTCTCCAAAACACTGTATTGTGATATTGTGGTACATGCATAGATTCGTTGCGGTGGCTCGTTTTGTGTTGTGTTTAAACATCCGACCGCCCGATCGCAGTGATGTTATCTATCGTCACTGTTCTGCATGCAAAGTGAACTTTTTAAACTCAGATTGAAGCCATATGGTTGTGTGTTTTGCAAGCCAGGTATTGTATTGCTAATTTTTTTTTCCGTATATCTTTTTAAAAATAGCGATATATCACCTTTTGTCACAATGTCGCAAGATATTTAACCACAACCCCTGTATTGTGATATGTATCGTATTGCTAGATTCTTGCCAATACACAGCCCTAATTGTGTAACCAGCCTAGTAGGAGAGGAAGAAAGTGGGGATAAGAGCCATGCTAACCCAGCTAATGTCTTGCCAGGAAATAAAACGGAGGAAATGGGACTCAGTCTGGCCAAGCGACTGTAAATTAGAGAGTGCTCGCTTTTTGCAGAGACCTGCTCCATCACAGCATCCAGGATCAAATGTGTCACAGGCGGATTGTGTTCCGAACAGACATAGCGTAAGACTCCAGCAGGGCGCGGGGAGGAGGACTCTGTGTTTACTGTGATGATGACTGGAGCTCAAATGCAGTCAAAGTTGATGGATAATGGGGCGGACGTTTAGCTCAGTGGGTAGAGCGTCCGACCCATGTATTGAGGCTATAGTCCTCTGCAGCGGCCGCAGGTTCGATTCCCGCCCTCGGCCCTTTGCTGCGTGTCATCCCCTCTCTCCCTGCCCCCTTTCCTGTCTACTCTTCAGCTGTCACTCTGAATAAAGGCACAAAAGGCCAAAAAAATAACTTTAAAAAAAAAAAA